>JASDQU010437521.1:18840-56202 GCA_032191745.1 Picea mariana | reverse complement strand
GAGGTGCCTCCAAAGTGGTCATTTGATGAAGATGCACCTGATGCTATCAGCAGGCATTGAAGGATGTGGGAAAAATTCTCCATCATTTTGTCCCTCTGTCGCATGAGAGCTTGCTCAAGCAACAGACTAATAGGATCGTCTGCTCCGTCAATTTTCTTTTCTTCCGCCATTGAGGGTTTCTTGGGTGTGAGAGAGTGATTGTCTTCAAAAGAGACAAGCTCGAGACCCAACTTGCTATACTCGGACCTCGTCGGGGACATGCACTGAAAAAATGATCAAGAGCAGCCTGCTCTGATACCACTGATCCGGATTATTTTCGGCACGAAATGAGAGCGGAGATATAATAAAGAAATGCACAGAGATATTGAAGATATTCAATAATATAACAGAAATGTATCATAGATGCAACCATAAACACAGATATACAGTAATACACAATTTCTATTAATGAAAGAAATGTACAAAGACTATAAAAATACAGAGTGAAAGACTCACTAGAATGGTGGCAGCTTATCTCTGAGAAGAGATGTGACGGATACTCGCATTCACAAGAAGATGATTACAATGAGGCTCTGAAGGCCCTTTTACAATAAACGAAAATGAAAAAAGTCCTAGACATCCAAAAATCTAACCCTAGGAGATGAAGTGCCAAAAGTCATGTGGGCCCCGTTTGGGTAAGTGAGTACATCAACTTCCCAGGGTCGTAACTTTTGCATACGATCTTCGTTTTAGGCATGTGATAGCTCGTTGGAAATGTATTTTCGAGGAGATTCATTTTGGGGGATCAATCATGCCTTAATTGATAACCTATATCTCAAAAAACCTTCATTTGGACCCTCAAAATGGCCCCGGAAGTTAAAACCTGCTAAAAATAGTAAATTGCCAAAATTGCCAGAAAACAGTTTTGAGCCAATCGAAGAAGGTGGGTGGCCACCAATATCCACCTGGATCAGAAATACACATAAATGTTTCCAGAAATAAAGAAATACAGTTATACATGATTTCTATTCATGAAAGAAATGTACAGAGACTATAAAAATACAGAGTGAAAGACTCACTAGAATGGTGGTAGCTTATCTCTGAGAAGAGACGTGATGACTACATGCATTCGCAAGAAGATGATTGTTACAATGAGGCTCCAAAGTCCTTTTTAACATAATTAAAATCCAAAACCCTAACCCCAAAAGAAGAAAATCCAAAAGGTTTGTGGACCCCGATGGGGATTGTAACGCTACTTTTTATGTTACCAAGGCTTAATCGCTCTGATACCAAATTGTAACACCACTTTTCACATAACTCATACAGGCATTATATAATCCACATGCATTTAATCTCAGAGTAAGCATAAGAATTATTACTAACATAAATAATCCATGGAATTAACATTAATCCAAATGCACAACAAAATACATGATAATTATAATACACAGAGATACAGAAACGTAATTAAAGCATCATCTGGTACTTATATTTGAAACAGTGGTAGTTCCACCAACCAAGTGTAGGCCTTGGTTTCCTTTCTCTCTGGGCCCACGGAATAGTTATTTCCCTTAAAATCTGTTACAATTCTTCAGTCTCCAATGGCTTCGGGACTTCAGATTTTCAGTACCCAGGAGTTCACTATGCAGTGACTCCTAACTTCTCATCACTACAATCCCCAAAATATGAAATTCTGATTTACTTTATTCTCCGGGCCCATAGCACAGTTGTCGCCCTTAACCGCAGTGGCATGTGGCACATTCCATAGGATCTACATCTCCATCGATGACGTCTTTGGGTCCCACCACTCTTGCCTGTCTTTTCAATTCTCTGGCATGTGGTACACATCCATGCACCCATGTCCATTCCAAGCAAAAATCAAACGGTTAGGTCCCCTCTCAGATCTACGGCGTAGATCTTTTCGGTGTTTTGGGGTTTCAGGCATCGGGAGTCCGTGTATCCCATATATCGAACTTTCATTTTTTGAAATCTTGAAATTACGGTTTACTCATCAACTTGATCTGACGGTCAACTCCCTTCCTACGATCTATGGTGTAGATCATTTCAAGATTTTGGGTTTTGGGTTTTGGAGGTGTTCCCCTCCCTCACTTCCCATCTCCCGACTTTGAGAAATCTAAAAGGTTTTCACGACTAACTCGAGCATGACTCTGCCATATCTAACGATCGAGCCTTCCTCCCATATCTAAAGCGTAGATCTTCTCAGGTTTTCGGGAGTTCACGTATCGCGATTCCCACGCTCTTGTGCAACTCAAAAGGGTTTTTAAATCCTACGCACACTTTCCAGATCCAACGATCACGAGGGTTTTCCTTCCCTCTAGAATAGATCCCAAGGCTCCAGCACTTATGGTGTGGAGTCCTCTCTCTATGTGGCCATAGACCACACCGGCTGCGGTTTCACAACACCACTATACCTCTTGAGCTTGTAGGCACGGTCAAGTAACTCCTTGACACTCTGGATCATTCCAGGGTCCGTAATTGGTCATCCAGACACAATTTCTCCTCACACCCCCGGTCCAAATACCACTCAACTAGCCCATCTAGGCTCAGTGTCGAAATCTTGTCTCTGATACCAAATTGTAACGCTACTTTTTCTGTTACCAAGGCTTAATCGCTCTGATACCAAATTGGAACACCACTTTTCACATAATGCATACAGGCATTATATAATCCACATGCATTTAAGAAAGAAACACATTTAATCTCAGAGTAAGCATAAGAATTATTACTAACATAAATAATCCATGAAATTAATATTAATCCAAATGCACAACAGAATACATTATAATTATAATACACAGAGATACAGAAATGTAATTAAAGCATCATCCGGTACTTATCTTTGAAATAGTGGTAGTTTCACCAACCAAGTTCAGGCCTTCCATGAAACTCCCAGCCTTAGACCACACTACTCGTCATCTCAGCAGTGGTTCACCCCCGAGCTGGGACTAAGCTCCACCCCCAAGGCAGAGAATCCTAGGCTAGGCTGAGGTTACAGGGAAAACACACAGTCACAACAAAGGAATTCTCTCCCAAGAACCACTCATGCTCACTACCCACAGACTCTCCTTCCCCACATGCATGTTCCACCCCAAGAGTATACACCTTCTCTGTCACCTAGACATTCCTTGAGCTGCTAACCTCCCTTGCCTTGGGTTATAGCAATAGACCAGACCAGAAGTCTCCGAGCTCTATGGCAGCTACNGGGGAAAACAGACACGGGTTTTCCAACAGGTTCAACAATGGCGGATGGTCTCACGGACATGGCTTGGGGACAGAAATTCCACAAATAGGCTCGATCTGTTCAGATAGAGGATGTCTCAGCTTTCCAGAAATCAACACAGACTTTTCCCACGATTTCAGAATTGCATGAGGTCTCTTGTCGAGGTCGGACAGATTCACACTCAGACGGTCAGGTGGAATGCAGGAGGAACCCACGCAGCAGTCGATGAGAATGGAAGCTGAAACCCCAACGTGACTCATCTCAACCCTTTTATTTGCATGTGCCTGGGTTGACTCTTGTCACCCATGAAACTGCATGCATTCCTTCAGCATGTGTTCCTTCCATTTGGAAGTCACATGTCATTCCAAAAGAACTTAGGATTAAAACATACTAATCACATGTATTTTGGAATAATATTAAATTATTATTCCCAAGACTTAAGCCCCTAGGCTTAGCCCCTATGATCCACACTTAGCCCCATTTTCGCACCTTCTAGCCCCTAATTCCTCGCCCACTCTGTGGAAGCTTAGACCCCCATCACTCATTCATCGTGGTTGGTCTGCATGCGGTGACGTTTATATTTTATTAATGTGTTTCATACATACAGGTACAAAATCAAGCCCTTGGCCTCCAACCCTTAAGCTCTTTGGCCTAACAATCACATAAGCCCATCGGCTTATACTAACTTGGCTCACCAGCCTATAACACATATTTACAATTCATTTCATACATCAGACTTACAAAGGGTTCGATCTTGGGGACACTACAATCCCCCTCCCTTATTTCTGCACTGTCCTCAGTGCAACCTTACACTATCTCTGCAAGCTTTTCAAAATTTTCAAAAAGATGCGGGTACTCTGCCCGCATAGCATCTGCATGCTCCCATGTCATGTCCTCAAAACTGTACCAGGTCCAATAGACCTTTACAAGCTCTATAGCTCGATTCTAGAGTTGTTTTCTTTTCCTGTCCAATATGCGCACATGATGCACTTGCAGGACACCTTCTGGTTCCACCTGAATCACATTCCAATCAATAACATGATTAGCATCAGGTATATATTTATTAAGCAGTGAAACATGAAACACATTATGTACAGTCATAGATGTAGGTAATGCAAGCATGTATGCAACTGGCCCAATACTTTCCAGGATTTCAAACGGCCCACAAAATCTTGCTGCCAACTTGGCACAACTTCCCAACTTTAGGGAACTCTTGTTAGCTTTCACTTTCAGGAAAACGTGGTCACCCACTTTGAATTCTCTATGGTTTCTATTACTATCAACGTAACTTTTCTTCCTGTCCTAGGCAGCTTTTAGATTCTGTTTAATTCTTATCATTTGGTCTTCCATCTCTTTGAGCAGCTCAGGCCCAACTACTGCTCTGTCAGCTGGATTATCCCAACTCACTGGAGTGTTGCACTTTCTTCCATAAAGTGCTTCGAATGGGCTCATCTTCAACAATGTATGATACCCATTATTGTAGGTGAATTCTGCCAAATACAGGTAGTCTTCCCATCTTGATGGTTTATCCATCACATACATTCTTAGCATGTCTTCTATTACTCTTTTAACACTCTTTGTCTGTCCATCAGACTCAGGATGATACACTATACTAAAGTTCAGATTCATTCTAAATCCATTAAATAATCCTTTCCAGAAATTCAAGGTGAATTTCAGGTCCCTATCAGACACAATTGTCTTAGGAATTTCGTGCAAGCATGCCACTTCTTTTAAGAAGATATCAACAACATCTGTTGCCTTCTAAGTGGTTTTCAGTGGAATAAAATGGGCATCTTTTGTAAGCTTTTCCACCACCACCATGATTGAATCATGCTACTTGCTTGTTCTGGGTAATCTTGTGATAAAATCCATTGTCACCACTTCCCATTTCCACTCAGGAATGGGTAAAGGTTGCAGCAACCCTGCTGGGTGCCTATGCTCAGCCTTAACTTTCTGGAACTCCATACATCTGGTGATGTATTCAATGATTTCTTTCTTCAGACCCGGCCAAAAGCAATGGCCTTTGACTGCTGCCACAGTCTTCTGATATCTAGGATGTCCAGCATAAGCCACGTTATGCATTTCTTTTAGAATTGCCAGCTTCAATTCTCAAACATTGGGTACATACACTCTGTTTTTATATAGAAGTAAGCCATCAGTTCCCAAGGTGTAACTTCCCTGGGTCTATGGTCTCTCACGCTGTTGTATCTTTTCTATCAGACCTCTATACTACAAATCAGCATTTGCAGCTTTCAAAATTATGTCCTTCATCTCAGTCCAAAACATGCTAATGGTTGTAGCATGTAATTCGTGCACTTTTTTGCTAAGTGCATTAGCCACCTTATTTTCTTTCCCTTTGATATGATTGATATCAAAGTCATATTCACACAGAAACTCCAGTCATCTGGTTTGCCTGGCATTTAAAGTCGGCTGATCAAATAAATACTTCAGACCATTGTGGTCTGTTCTCAATTCGAATCTCTTTCCCATGAGGTAATGTCTCCATTTCCTAAATGTGTGGACAATTGCTGCCATCTCTAAATCATGACTGGCATAATTCCTTTCATGCTCTTTTATCTTTTGGGATTCATAACAGATTACAAATCCCTCCTGGCTAAGAACTCCTCCCAATCCCTCCTTACACGCATTTTTTCACACCACGAAATCCATGTTTGGATCTGCAATCTTCAGGATTGGAGCACTAGTTAACAGTTGCTTCAATCGCTGGAAACTACTCTCACACTCTTCAGTCCACTGAAACTTCTTCTCCTTCCTTTGCAAGGAAGTAATAGGGTGAGATAACTTTGAGAACCCTGCTATAAACCTTCTATAATAGCCTGCCAAACCCATAAAAGATCTAACTTTTGCCACATTCCTTGGTGCTGACCATTCTCAGATGGCCTCTACCTTTTCAGGATCCACAATGATCCCCTCTTCTGAAATAATATGTCCCAAGTAATGGATCAGCCTTTGATAAAATGGGCATTTTCTCAGCTTGGCATACAGCTGGTGTTTTCTCAACACTTGCAGAACCATTCTCAAGTGTTGTTCATGCTCTTCCTCTGACTTGGAATGTACCAAGATGTCATCCAGGAAGACTATGACAAACTTGTCTAAATAGTCCCTGAATACACCATTCATTAAGCACATGAAAACAACAGGTGTGTTTGTCAGTCCAAATGGCACCACTGTGAATTCATAATGACCATACCTTGTTCTAAAGGCGGTCTTGTTGATGTCCTCATCCTTTATTCTTACCTGGTGATATCCTGATCTGAGATCTATCTTCAAAAATATTCCCGCACCCTTCAGCTGATTGAAAAGATCATCAATTCTTGGCNTTCTTCATGAATAGGAATGGGGCTCCCCAAGGTGACACATTGGGGAGAATGTACCCCTTCTTTAGTAGCTCTTCGAGCTGCAATTGCAACTCTTTCATTTCTGGTGTACTCATTCTATAAGGAGCTTTCGAAACTGGAGCTGCTCCTGGTATCAAATTTATAGAAAAATCATTGTCCCTCTTCGGAGGTAGTCGAAGTACCTCCTGAAATATGTCCTTGAACTCTTTAAGTACCTCATGGTCTTCCAGCTTCGAGACTGCATCTCTGGATGCTTCTCCCACACGGGCTGCAAATAATTGACAAACTTTCTTGTAACACTTCTTCAACTACATGGCTGAGATTTCTCTAGTAGCCACGGCTCTGGGAATTCCTTGGACTATTTTCCAATTTCCCTCTTCATCCAGGCATGTAAACCTCTCGTTATGACAGTCCAGGAGGGCATGGTGCTGGTCCAACCAGTCCATCCCAATTAAGCAGTCATAAGAGCCTAAAGGCAGAATATTCAATTCAGCCTTAGTGCTCAATCCTTTCATGTCCACTGAACAGGACTTAACCAATTTAGTGACCTTCCACTTGGTCCCTGTAGCCAACTGCACTAACCAAGACTTTTCAAGTTTGCTCCTTGATAAACTCAAACTTTCCACCACCCTAGGATCTACATAACTATGGCTAGCCCATGAATCAATTAAAATAATTAGTGGTTGGTTGTTAATCATACCTTCCACTTCAATCATGTGTGATTGAAATTTTGCTTGCTTGTTGTCCAGGGCTATGTAGATCCTTGGCATTCTGTTGCCCATATCCTCCACTGTTTCATCTTATTGAACAGTATGGACAATTCTCGCTTTATCTTTTCTATGGGGGCAGTCTCTGTACCTATGGTTCCCTTTACAGCCCCAACACTCCATAGGTGGTGGTCTTGGCATTTTCTCACTCCCTTCAACTTTCTTGGGCTCTATAAAAGATGACTATCCCTAAAGACTGTTCCTAAAAAAGGGATTCTTGTTTCCCTTCTGCCTCTATTCCTTCTTAAACCTCTTCTAGTCATCCCAAGCCTTCCGAATGATATGCCTTTCTATTTGTTGTTCATACAAGCATTTCTCCCTTCTTATTGTTTCTTCCATAGTATTAGGATCATCATACTAAATCTTATCACCGATGGAAGGTGGCAGTCCACTCAGATACCTCTAAATCTTGACAGTCTCATCTTTGATGAATGGAACATACTTCAACAGTTCCAAGAAACTCCGTTCATACTCATCAATGGTCATGCTGCCTAGCTTGAGTTTGAAGAGCTCCTTCATCTTTCTATCATAATATCTTTTTGTCAGGTATTTCTTCTCAAAATGCCTCTTAAACTCCTTCCAAGTGATATCTTTCTCTCTGATGTGTTGCACTTGCACAAACTGACCCCACCACATGGATGCTTTTCCTTTTAGCTGGTACAACACAATTCTTCCTTCTGTAGGAGCAAAGTAGTTCTGTAGTTGGAAATATTTTTTCATGCCAAGCAACCATGTCTCGGCATCTTCCTCCTTCTTATGTTCTCCATCAAACGTTGGAGGCTTGATCTTGTTCATATCCCCTTTCAATTCATCCTTTCCAGATTTTTGGTGTTTTCTGGTAGGGGATGGGCTTGAACTACTATGTGTTTCCCTACTAGAATGCTTTGGGGAGAGATGGTAATGTCTGCTACCACTCCTTGATCTTCTTCTCCTCTCAGGGGTTCTGACACTTCTTGATCTGCTTGTGTCACTCTCTTTTTCCAATTTTTTTTATATTCTTTCTAGGCTCTTCAACATTTTTAAGTTGAATTCACCCTGTCGATCTCTGATTTTCATGAGATTTTGGCTATTACCTCGGCGAGCCTAACCATCTTTCTACAATTTTTCAATGGGTTTCATCATACATCCTTCTTTATCTATCTCTTTTCCGTGCCCATTAGAGTTTGTTCCTTTGAATCCCAAGTTGACATCCTTTCCTTCTCTTTCATCCTCTGAAATGGAGGCACTCTGCACCTCTTCCATTTCCTTACTCGAAGTCTATTCTTGGTTGTCCTGACACTCGTTGAACTTTGCACACACAATGTGCAATCAATCCGAAGTTTGTCAAGCCCTTAAACCTTCAAGAAAACTTACAACATTCATAAGCCAACATGAAAAAGAAAAATGTTTTGACTTCACAAAGTTTTATGAGCTCTGTTCAGCTCTGCAAATTTCGGGACTTCGAGACTTTGGGTTTTCGGTACCTGGGATTTCACTATGCAGTGACTCCTAACTTCTTGTATCTACAATCCCTGAAATCTGAAATTTTGGTTTCCTTGCTCTCCAGGCCCACAACATAGTTGTTGCCCTTAAAACCTGTTATGTTTTTTCAGTCTCCGATGGCTTCAGGACTTCGAGACTTCGGGACTTCGGGTTTTCGGTACTCAGGAGTTCACTATACAGTGACTCCTAACTTCTCGTCACTGCAATCCCCAAAATCCGAAATTCTGATTTACTTTATTCTCTGGGCCCACGGCACAATTGTCACCCTTAACTGCAGTGGAGCGTGGCACGTTCTAGAGGATCTACGTCTCCATCAGTGACATCTTCGGGTCCCACCGCTCTCGCCTATCTTTTCAATTCTCAGGCACATGGTACACATCCATGCACCCACGTTCATTCCAAGCAAAAATCCAACGATTAGGTCCCCTCTCAGATCTACGGCGCAGATCTTTTCGTTGTTTCAGGGTTTCAGGCATCAGGAGTTTGTGTATCCCATATCTCGAGCTTTCATTTTCTGAAATCCCAAAATTATGGTTTACTCGTCAACTTGATCCGATGGTCAACTCCCTTCCTAAGATCTATGGTGTAGATCGTTTCGGGATTTCGGGTTTTGGGTTTAAAAGGTGTTCCCCTCCCTCACTTCCCATCTCCCAACTTTGCAAAATCCGAAAGGTTTTCATGACTAACTCGAGCATGACTCCACTAGATCTAATGGTCGCACCTTCCTCCCATATATACAATGTATATCTTCTCAGATTTTTGGGAGTTCGCATATCGCAATTCCCAGGCTCTTGTGCAACTCAAAAGGGTTTTTAAATCCTGCGCACACTTTCCAGATCCAACAGTCATGAGGTTTTTCCTTCCCTCTCGAACAGATCCTAAGGCTCAAGCACTTCTGGTGTGGATTCCTCTCTCCCTGTGGCCATAGACCACACCTACTACGGTTTCACAACACCACTATACCTCCTGAGCTTGTAGGCACGGTCAAGTAACTCCTTGACACTCCGGATCATTCTAGGGTCTAGAATTGGTCCTCCAGACACATTTTCTCCTCACACCCTCGGTCCAAAGACCACTCAACTGGCCCATCTAGGCTCAGTGTCAAAACCTTTGCTCCGATACCAAATTGTAACGCTACTTTTTCTGTTACCAAGGCTTAATCGCTCTAATACCAAATTGTAACACCACTTTTCACATAACTCATATAGGAATTATATAATCCACATGCATTTAAGAAAGAAATACATTTAAGTTCATAGTAAGCATAAGAATTATTACTAACATAAATAATCCATGGAATTAACATTAATCCAAATGCATAGCAGAATACATGATAATTACAGTACACAGAGATACAGAAACGTAATTAAAGCATCATATGGTACTTATCTTTGAAACAGTGGTAGTTCCACCAACCAAGTGCAGGCCTTCCATGAACCTCCCAGCCTTAGACTACACTGGTTTTCAGCTCAGCAGTGGGTCACCCCCAAGCTGGGACTAAGCTCCACCCCCAAGGCAGGGAATCCTAGGCTAGGTTGAGGTTACAGAGAAAACACACAGTCACAAGGAAGGAATTCTCTCCCAAAAACCACTCACGCTCACTGCCCACAGACTCTCCTTCCCCACATACATGTTCCACCCCAGGAGTATACACCTTCTATGTCACTTAGATAGTCCTTCAGCTGCTAACCTCCCTTGCCTTGGGTTACAGCAACAGACCGGATCGGAAGTCTCTGAGCTCTGTGGCAACTACAGGGTTCCTTCCAGGAGTTCTCTCATTCCTCTACGTGCTCTCTCACCTGGAGAGAATCACTCATAGGCCAACAACCTATTCTTCCAACCTCAATCACCTCTCTTTCCTGGAGAGAGTGTTGTACAACTCGCCAACAAGCCCCATGCAGTCCATCACTGCGTGGCCACAACAACCAATGGGGAAAACAGACACAGGTTTTCCAATAGGTTCAACAATGGTGAATGGTCTCACGGACATGGCTTGGGGATAGAGATTCCACACACAAGCTCGATCTGTTCAGACAGAGGATGTCTCGGATTTCTAGAAATCAACACAGACTTTTCCCACGGTTTCGAAATTGCACGAGGTCTCTTGCCGAGGTCAAACGGGTTCATGCTCAGACGGTCAGGTGGAATGCAGGAGGAACCCACGCAGCAGTCGATAGGAATGGAAGCCAAACCCCCAACGTAGCTCATCTCAGCCCTTTTATTTGCATGTGCCTGGGTTGACACTTGTCACCCATGCAACTACATGCATTCCTTCAGCACGTGTTCCTTCCATTTGGAAGTCACATGTCATTCCAAAAGAACTTAGGATAAAAACATACTAATCACATGTCTTTTGGAATAATATTAAATTTTTATTCCCAAGACTTAATCCCCTAGGCTCAACACTTAGCCCCCTTTTCCCACCTTCCAGCCCCTAATTCCTTGCCCACTCTGTGGAAGCTTAGACCCCCATCACTCAGNCTTTTGGAATAATATTAAATTTTTATTCCCAAGACTTAATCCCCTAGGCTCAACACTTAGCCCCCTTTTCCCACCTTCCAGCCCCTAATTCCTTGCCCACTCTGTGGAAGCTTAGACCCCCATCACTCATTCACCATGGTCGGTCTACACGCGGCGGTGTTTATATTTTATTAATGTGTTGCATACATACATGTACAAAATTGGGCCCTTGGCCTCCAGCCCTTAGGCTCTCTGGCCTAACAATCAAATAATCCAATCGGCTAATACAAACTTGGCTGACCAGCCTATAACACATATTTACAATTCATTTCATACATCAGACTTACAAAGGGTTCGATCTTGGGGACACTACAGGGATAGTTGATACGTCAACTTCTCGGGGGCATAACTTTTGCATATGATATCTTTTTGGGATGATTGATACACTGTTGGAAAGGTCTAACTGCGAATAACAATTTTTGACTGGCTTAGGTAAGTGTCTTTAGTAGTCACTTGGGCCCCAAATACCCAAAAAATATCGTTTAGGGCCTCAAAATGGCCCCGGAAGTTTGGAACCTGAAAAACTGTCGAAAAACTGCCAAGATGGAAAACTGATTTTCGAGCCCGTGGAATAGGTGGCTAGCCCCTGATATCCACCTAGATCAATACTCCATCTTTAGGAATAAGTGATCTCCATTGTGTTGAGTTACTGGGGGAGAGAAGGAAGCGTTTGTTGAATCTGAATCTTGGTAAGTTACTTGCCTTGCAAGAGACGTCGTGTTTCTTGGTTTGTGGAAGGTTGTTACGAACCTATTATTGGTAAGGTTGAATATTTTCAATTGGTCGGGCTACATGAAATGTTTGTGTGCAGAAGGAATATTTGTGCTTTGTTGAAGTCTTGTCGACCCGCTTATGTTTGATAGAAGGTGCTCGGGTCGAGGCTGTAGTGGTTGCGGTATCCTTTTGTTCACCTTTTGAACAAATTGTGAAGAAGATTAATTTTGTGGTGTGAGATACTACCTTGCGGTGCTATTTAGGTGGTAAAGTGGTTAGACCTACCTCTGCTATTCTATATATATGACCCCCCATAGAAACAATGACACTATGGGGTCGATACTCATAAACAACATGGTGTTTCCACATATATGGTTGGCCCAAGAGAACATCACAAACATCTAGTGGAGAAACATCACATAATACCTCATCCTTGAAGGGTTGGATGTCATATAACAATTGACATTGCTGGTTGACACGGATATCTCGACCCTAGCGAAGCCACCCGATGTTGTATGGTTGCGGGTGTGATGTTGTCAACAATCCCAATTGTTTGATGACCTCTTCTAAGATGAGGTTCTTATGTCTTCCGCTATCAACAATAAAATGCAGTGGGGTCCCCTTCACCCACATCTGTGAATAAAAAAGGTGCTCCCCCTCTTTAAGCTCTGTTGGTTCTTCTAGTTGAATTGATGCGGTCACGACAATAGCAGTGGGATCTGCGTCGATGATCTGTCTTTTATCGATATTTTCTAAATCAGGTTCTAAATCAAGGTTCGACTCCTTCTTTTTGATCTCAACCACCAATGACTGTTTTGAGTGAAATTCATCGGTGTTGTGCTAGGGGATTTTGTGGAAATTGCACCATTTTTCAGTTTCTTTCTTCGTCTTTCCATGACCCTTCTTTTCCTGTGGCTTGGACTAGTTTTCGGGAGGTTTTTTGTTAGAGTCATCTTTATCATACTTTGGTTGTTGCAGATTTTCATACCTGAACTCCCATTTGTTTTGTTTCTTAAACTTCTACTCGATTTTAACAACATATCGATAAGTAGAACCACTTGATGATATGTCTAGAAAATCCATTTCAATTTGGATGTATTTGTGTAGAACCCCGTGATATTTTAGAACCAAATGTCATTCGGAGTCCTTGATACCCATCTTGGTGCTTAAGGTATGGAACGTATTGGTGAACTTCGGAACTTCTTGGCCCCTTTCTTACCACAGTGTGGTTCATCTCATATATTGGTCCTCATAGTTTCCAACAAGGTAATATTATTCCTTTACAGCATCCACACAAAAAATCCCAAGTGGGTTTGGCCCCATGTATTCCAGACTCCTCTGTGGAAATTTTCTCCCAGTAATTTTCTCACCAATGTTTGACATGGGAGAGAGCCTTAAGGAGTGCAAATGTGATATTTTCCCTATCAAATAAATTATGAATAGAGAAATAACCTTGTAGCATATTTAACCATTTTTCTAGGGCATCTGCATCTATCTGTCCTTCAAATATGGAAATATCAAAATTAAGTTGTACCTTGAAAGGCTAGGTGCTTCCAAAGTGGTCAGTTGATGAAGACGTCCATGTTGTTATTGGCAGGAGTTGAAGGATGTGGGAAAAAATATCCATCATTTTGTCCCTCTGTCGCGTGAGATCCTACTCAAGAAACATGTTGATAGAATCGTCTTCTCTGTCATTTTTATTTTCTTACACCATGGAGCGTTTCTTGGGAATGTGATAGTGATTTTCATCAAGAGAGACAATATCAAGACCCAACTTGATATACTCGGACCTCATTGGGGACATGCACTGAAAAACAATCAAGAGAAGCTTGTTTTGATACCATTGATCCGAATTATTTTTTAGAATGAAATGAAAGCAGATATATTACAATGAAATACACATAAATATTGCCAAAAATAGATAAATACAGTAATACATGCTTTCTATTAATGAAATAAATGTACAGAGACTGTAAAAATACAGAGTGAAAGACTCGCTAGAATGGTGGCAGCTTATCTTTGAAAAGAGATGTAACGGATACTCACATTCAAAAGAAGATGATTTTTACAATGAGGCTCCAAAGTCATTTTTAACATAAGTAAAATCCAAAATCCTAACACCAGAAGATGAAAATCGAAAAGGTTTGTGGGCCCTGATGGGGATAGTTGATACGTCCACTTCCCGGGGGCGTAACTTTTTTATACGATCTCTTTTTGGGGCGATCGATACACTGTTGGAAAGGTATAACCGAGAAGAATGATTTTCTACTCACCCAATTCAATGTCTTAGGTAGTCACCTGAGCCCCAAATCCCCAAAAAATGTCATTTAGGGCCTCAAAATGGCCCTAGAAGTTTGGAACCCGAAAAACTGTTGAAAAACTACCAAGATGGAAAAACATTTTTCGAGCCCGTGGAATAGGTGGGTGACCACCAATGTCCACCTGTATCATTATATGAAGTAACAGAGGGGTTGTTACATATGGGATCAGACTGGGTTCAACCCTGCGACATTGGATCGTTACGCCATCTGTTGGGTTAAACGAAATGATTGATTTAGATCGCTAATAAAAATTTGAAATTTCTCTTACAGGTAATCATTGTTAGAGGACGCAGGGGAAGTAGATGACATGGTCTTTTTGAAAGGGGTATGACACCTCTGAAAGAATCCACACTCGAAAGGTATAACCCCAGAAAAGTGAGTAGAATGTTGAGCAAGATAATATTGTTGTGGGAGATGTAGTAAGTATGATGAGATCCTTCTAGAGGATGTCAAAGGCATCTATCAACCTCCTGGGTAGAGATGAGGGTATATTATTTGTACCCAATTAGGGTTCACAACATGCCCCAACTAATAGTAGTATCATACACTGAGAACTCAACAAGGTGAAATTTCTCGAGTTCTGGGGTGCCTCGAACGACTTAGCCCTCCAGGCATGGTTGGAGAACATGGCGATGTGCTTCGCACTTCATGATTACACCTCCAACATGAAATTTCGCATGGCGGTCTTTCATATGAAGGGGAGTTCTCTTCTATGGTGAAAGACACTCCTACCTCAACTAAGCATGGTCTTCGAAGGCATGGGAACTATTCGAGGAATGGTTCCGGGAGAGGTATTTTTATGGAGAATTCATTGAGAATCAGCTTAATGAGTTCAAATCCTTACGATAGGGTAGTCATATGGTTCCAGAGTATGAGGCCATATTCATGGAGCTACTTAGGTATTCTCCACATATGAACACGGAGAAGTTAAAGGTCAACAAATTTTTGTTTGGCCTTAACTTCAACATTCGTGTGAAGGTGAGGATATTAATGCCTCGGACTTTGCATGATGCAGTTTAGAAGGCCCTCATATCTGAGGAAAAGTTGAATGTTGTGGGTCAGGGTAGGACTCCTTCTAGATAAATTGGAAAGACGTCATCAGGAGCGCAACAGTATCAGGCACCATCCAAACATATTGCAGGGCATCAATATATTCCTAGAGGACCAATGTTTATGACACCACGACAACACACTACTCAGTAGAGGACCACAACAGTAGCATCGTCAACTGCAATAGAAGTTTAGACCTGTTTAGTAGAACAGACTAGGATTATAGGCTGATAGACCGGACACTTTTACTTTGGGCACCAGGAGCACTAGACCAAAGACAAGATGTTGGACATGTGGTGAGGAACATTACCAACAATATTTTCCAATTGAGAAGGCCAGAGCATCCGAATCATTAGGACCCACTACAGTTGGAGATTTGGGAAAAGCACACAGGATACATGCAGCGGTGAACCACCACTAGCTTGAGCATCATTCCACTGTGCTAGAGACGTCAGGTACAATCGTAGACCAAAACTATAGTATATTGATAGATCATGTGCCAAACAAAAGGTTGGAGAAAAGGTTACAGGTTGTAGCCTTAACTTGGGAGACTTTGTAACAAAGGTAGATCTTTATGTCATGATATAAGGATCTTGTGACATAGTGATCGGTATGGATTGGTTGGAATCGCATGATGCAATACTTAACTGTAAGATAAAATGGTTAAGTTTGACGGATGATCTAGGACAAAATAGAGTGATTGTAGGAAGAAACCAAGGAGTGTCATTGAAGTTCATTTCTTCCCTACAATTGTAGAAGAGTATGTGTAAGGGATGAAAACTATATGAAATATTATTTCTAAATGAAAAGGGAGAGGCGGAAGGACTAGAAAACCTTCCTATAGTGCAAGAGTTTGCAAACGTGTTTCCAGAAGAATTACTAGGTTTACCACCCGAAAGGGAGTTGGAGTTTACAATAGACCTGGAATCGGGAACTGAACCTATTGCAAGAGCTCCTTACTGGATGTCATCGCTTGGATTGCAGGAGTTGAAAATGCAATTGAAGGAATTGTTGGATTTGGTACTTATTCGTCCAAGTGTGTCACCTTGGATTACACCAGTTATTTTCATGAGAAATAAGGATGGATCATGGAGACTTTGTATTGACTATCATCAATTGAACAAAGCGACAATTAAGAACCAATATCTGTTGCAAAGAATAGATGATTTGTTTGATCATATGAAAGGGGCGACAGTATTTTTTAAGATTGACTTGAGATCAGGATATCACCAATTATGTATTAAAGAAGAATATATCCCTAAGACCGCTTTTAAGACGAGATTTGGACACTATGAGTTTACAGTTTTACCGTTCGGATTAATAAATGCCCCGGGGGTATTCATGAGTTTGATAAATGGGGTGTGTCATGAATACTTGGACAAGTTTGTTCAAGTTTATTTTTATGACATACTGATTTATTCTTTGATGAAGGGAGAGCATGATGAACACTTGAGGTTTGTCGTGCAGTGCCTAAGAGAAAAGAAATTGTACGGGAAGCTATCAAAATGCTCTCTTTACAAATCTAAGATTCACTACTTGGGACATATCATATATGGAAAATGCATTGCTATGGATCCAACGAAAGTGGAAGCTATTATGGAATTCCCAACACCAACAAACATACATGAAGTACATAGTTTTATGGGTTTAGCAGAATATTACCGATAATTTGTCGAAGGATTTTCGAAGATAGCAAATCCGATCACATAATTGCAGAAAAAGAACAAGAAATTCTTGTGGATTGAGAAATGTGTGGAATCATTTCAAAGGCTCAAAGAGTTGTTGATGAAAACACCGATAATAAAATTCCCCAACATGGACAAGGATTTCTTGGTATCCACGGGCGCATTCAAGGAAGGGCTAGGCGGAGTTTTGATGCAAGATGGTCGAGTGATCACTTACATATCAAGTAAATTGAGAAAGCGTGAAGAGAACTACAAAACAAATGACTTGGATTTATTAGGTATTGTTTATGCCTTGAGAGTATGGAGACATTACTTGATTGGACAAAAATTTGAATTAAAGAGAGGTCATTGTGGATTTCAACATATTTTTACACAAAGTGACATGAGCACACGATAAAGGCGTTGGTCAGAATTACTTAGCAAATATGATTTTGAAATTTCTTACATTAAGGGAACTATGAACCGAGTGGCAGATGCATTGAGTAGGAGACCACGCATATTTTTGGTGTTACCTCTTAAGATGAATCTTCAAGAAAATATTCTAATTTTACAAATCAATCATGACTGGTATAAAGAAGTTAAGAATAATATTGGACAAGATAACATGATGGTACCGAAGTATGAAGGTTATTCACTAGACGACGATGGATTGTTGAGATTTAACAGAAAAATTTACGTACCGCTTAACGACGAACTAAGAAGTTTGATCTTAAGTGAAGTGCATCAAGCAATATACATGGCTCATCTGGGAGTCACGAAGATGAAGGAAGATCTTAAGCATGTATTCTTCTGGAAGGGAATGAAAGAAGACATAATTAGTTAGATGGTGAGATGTCTAGAATGTCAGCAAGTGAAGGTTGAGCATAGAAATCCAGCAGGATTGTTACAACCACACTCCATTCATGAATCGAAATGGGAAGTCATTTCAATGGACTTTATTGTTGTATTTCCACTAACAGAAAGAAGACACGATTCAATTTTTGTGGTAGTTGAAACTCTGACAAAGAGTGCACACTTTATTCCAGTGCATATGATGTATCAGGAACCTAACATAGCTAGAGTATTTGTCAGTGAGATTGTGAGATTACATGGGGTGCCAAAAAGAATCATATCTTATCAAGGATCGGTGTTTACAAGATGATTTTGGACCAATTTCCAAAAGGGTTTGGGAACAAAAATAAACTTTAGCACAACTTATCACCCAGAGATATATGGGAAAATAGAAAGGACAAACCAGATTTTGGAGGATATGTTGTGTATGTATGTAATGGACCAGTAGAAACGTTGGGAATAATTCTTACCACTACTAAAATTTCCATACAACATCTATCAGAGTACGATTAAGATGGCACCATTTGAGTTTCTTTATGGGCGACTTTGTCGTACGCCGTTAAGTTGGGATCGACTTGAGGACAGGGTTCTGATAGGACCAGAAGTGATTTAAGAAATGGAAGAATAGATGCAATCAATCAAACAGAGGATTAAAGAAGCACAATATTGGCATAAGAGTTATACCGATGTGCATCACATTAGCCGTAGTTATTAAGTTGGAGACAGAGTCTTCTTCCAGGTAAAACCACAGAAGAGTTCGATCAAGTTTTCAAAGGGTGCTAAACTCTCTCCTAGGTTCATGGGACCATTTGAAGTAGTGGAAAAGAAAGGACCTATGGCTTATCGACTAAGCCTTTCCTGATTCTTTGAGGTGTATGCATGACGTATTTCATGTATCTGTTTTGAGACATTATATTAGTGATCATTCACATGTTATTGACATTAGTTCCTTGCAGGTTTCAGATGAGGGTTCTCTCATGGTGGACCAAGTCCACATTTTGGACCATCGTATTCGACAGCTACGGCATCCAACAGTCAATCAGTTCAGGGTCCAGTGGGACAATTATAGTCCACACTCGTCTACCTGGAAGGACGCATTTGAGATGAGTCAATAGTTTCCTTACTTGTTTTGATATATTAAGACATATAGATCTATGTCATATACATGTATTTACATTCTTTACTTATACTATACAAACTTTGGGACGAAATTTAAAACAACAGGGGGTGTATGTAACATCTTGCTCTATTGAGCATACTATTATTGACTTATTCTTTGAGGACACCTACTTGCAAGTGATCCAAGTATGGAACATTGTGATTTCATTTAGATTATGGGTTATATATGATGATGTTGAGGTGTTATAGTTGATTGATTATATTGATGTATATATATGTTGACAGGTGATTTTGAAAAGTCGTCTTGAGTGTGCAGGACACATGACAGGTTATGGATGTCGATGGCATCAAAGAGTTTCCTTGGGCTCCAGATTGAGTCAATGATTGGATTGTATTGTTTGAGTATTTCATTATTATGCACATATGATGTATGATGGATTTTAGTATGATTTATGTATATGTATTTTTGACATTTTTTTTTCAGTGGATGCAGGCTTGACGATGCCTGTTAATTCGACTCACGTAAGGAGTAAAGGGGCCTTTCATAGAAAAAACATATATTGAGGGAGAGGTGTGAAATCATCCCCATCATAGCCTACTAGCACTCCCTCCATGGCTAAAATTGTAGGTTAATGATTACCTACTTTGGGAGGTCCACGATGTCCTGAGGGTAGACTGAGACAGTCGCTCATGAATATTTCTAAGGGGCACACAATAAGGTGGATTCCTTATTCCTTAGAATCCCTTAGTCTCTCGCAAGGACGATCGAATGGATTTTTGACTCCAAGGGGTTGGAAAAACTTCAAAAAAACAAGTCAATGTGAGTGGCGCCCTTGGAGCACAAAGATGTGTCTTGAAGGGCACGTCACAAAATTGAAACCCAAGACAATAAACATAGGTGGCCTAGAAAACATTGGAATGATTAGACCTTGTGGGATTAAAATAATTAATTAAACAAGATGTTATTAATTATTAAATCCTAATAGAAGGCTAAGTCAGAGTCTAAAACTAAATAAAGGACTAATTGAATTGTGACATGAGTTAGGAATTAGGAAGTAAAAACTTAAAGAATTGATAAAATGCACATGTGTGCATGAAATTATTAAAAAGGAATATTTATTTAGAAATAAATAACAACTTAAGAGAATGGGTTGTGCATAGACTAGGATTTGAGTCAACCAACCCTAGCCTAACTGAGAAGACTCCTAATCCAACTCTAACTAAAACCTAGTTAGGAGAAACCCATTAATTAAGAGTATTGGGGAACTAAGAGACAAATAAGAGGAACATTAGGAACACAAGGGGAAATGTGAGGAAAAGTGGCTTTTAAATAAAAATAAAAGAGAAATTACTTGTGCAAGTTGGGGATAATGTGACACCTGTAGTGCGTGAATAATCCTTTAACTAAATTATTAAAAAGTAATGAATTATGCATGAGGGATGGATGTCCGTGAGGAATAATTCTATAAATAAATTGACATAGAAGGGAAGGAGATCGGACCTTTGGCGAAACATTGTTATGCTGCTGAATTTTTTATTGACTGTTTTTTTACTTGTGAGAGTTGGGACTCTAAGCTAGTGAAAAGAGTGGAAGCTCTTCCTTGCGAGGAAAGCTTGGAAGCTATTGTGTTCTCATTTTTGTGCTTGGCCCCTTTGTGACTTGGGGGGTAAGGGGGAAGAAGAGTACCCCTAGTGTTGGATGGGAGGTACCATTGAAGTATCTATGATTAACAAGCAAGGGAAAGAAAAGAGTGCAAGACTTGAATGTCATCTTCATTACACAACATTCCTTGGTTCTAGTATTTCATTTTATATTATGAATTCATTTACATTACAAATGTATTAGTATAATAGATTAATTGAGTCTTTGTAGCATCACTGGAAATCTTAAATGCCAATGGTTACATTTGTTGTCAACTAGAATTAGTTCGACGATATATTTTTAAATTACAGTTGCTGCAAACGAATAATATTTACAGTGTATATATTTTAAGCCTTCGTTGTAATTATGGATGTTTTATGAACCCTAAATTGAGTGGCATGATCCTCATTGTAAAGTTGAATTTATATTTTGTATGATCTATGTTCTCTTTAAATTTGTATCTTCATCCATATTGAAGTTTGTGTGATTGAAGTTTAGTGAGATTATTTAGGAATTTAACAGTGAATAGTTCACTGGTAAACTAAGAATTTGGATCTGAATTTACATTGCAAATTTCTCTGGTGAATTGAATTAATTCAAATTTATATGTGAATATTATGTCGAAATCGTTGATAAACCCAATTTAATAATAAACTGGAGTAACTGTGTTTTGTGTTTTAAAAACCAAAAATTCAGGATTGGAGAAGGCCTATTAAAGTCTCTGGAATTTTGATTTTAACTTGTAGTGTGTTAGCCCCTTTTTCTAAACAAAGATATGCATGTGACCAGGAGCCAAAGCCTAGTGCTAGTTAAAAAGGGTGTTATTCAAGGCTCTGAAACTCTGGTGCTCCAAAGGTTTATTAAACTCAACACTCTTTTTCTCCAGAAGTATTAATTGGTCACATCCAATCTTGAGCTAAGTTGATCGATGATCATAGGTTAACCTTACCCTAACTTCCTTCACAATTTTTAGTAATATAATCTAATGGTTGGCACAGATTTTCCTTACACGAGTTTCTACGATGGAGATCCACTACAGAACTCTAGATTTCAGGGTTTTCCTCGCTTGCACAATTTTAAACTCTTCCACCCAAATCACCAAACCTCTGAAGAGATCGGAGATATGATAGTTATACTCTCCCTCAATCAACGGTTGTCATCTACTCCAGTGTTCGAAACTACGGGAGTTTGTTTTTTCGCAACTACAACCCTTTTTCCTATGGAGTGTCAAACTGTCGAACCTCCGAAGGACTAAGGCTATCAGATGTAATGGTCCTTGATCCACCTCTAGATCTATGGATGACGTTTACTCCAAGAGTTTGAAACTTCAGGGTCTTCATAATCCTTAATATTTACCTCTTAAATTAGTCGGAGAGTCGAATCCCAAAATACCAAGAAATCAACAGTTCTCACACCTTGCTCAGATCTACGGCCATAAGAAACTCTAGGGCTCTGGGATTTTGAGGTATTAGCTATTTGTGATATGGATTATTTTGAGAATGACATGAAAACAAGAACATAACCGATATATAACAAGTAAATACACAAATATAATGTGGAGAACACATAAATATAGTGAAGACCAACTTTTATTAATGAACAAGAGAGAAAAACATTGGGCTTCCTTCACCTCAATTATATATGAGAGAGTGAGAGGAGAACAATTCTCATGATGCATGTGAGACAAATTGGACTATGTTTATAAAATTCCATAGGAATGTAAAAAACTAAGACTTATCGGGAAATCACCCATCCCAATACTATTCTAGCCTGAGCGCACTTAACTATGAAGTTCTAATGGGATCTGGTGCATTAACACTATGTTGTAGGCATGTACATAAGGAAACTAGGAAATCATTACATGTTGTCTGTAATTAAAAAATGGAGATGACATTACATTCCATTCCCCATCAAAAGGGTGAATATCATGGTTTATCAAAACCACAGGCTCAAAATGGTGATTCAATGGAAAAGGTGGATGGCCACTGAGATCCATCTGGATCAATTTGCAAGACTTGTTTCCTTTTAATTACCGAAGGTTGAAACCCACAAATCTGACAGTATTGTATTTACCATCAACAACAATCAAGATTAACTCTAGCTTTGGGAGTTTGGGACCTTTCACACCTTCAAAACTTTCAACTACCACCTCTCGAATGGCCGAATTCTGAATACTCGGATCTATGGACACGTGTACCCAACGTTCGACGGTAATGATTTACTCCTGACTTCGGGACTTCGAGAGTCCCTTAAACTTAACACCATGACTCTAATTTTTCACCAAATTACCAAACCTTCGAAATATGAAGGCTTGTAGATCTAACGGCCCATAATCATTCACAAGATCTATGATTGTCCTTCACTCTGGGAATTTCGAGATTCATGGTTTCTTCACTCTTTACAGATATGAACCTAACAAGAAAATAGTCGAACCCTTGAGGATCCAACGACCAGTATTAAATCACTGATATCCGGTGTAGATTCACTCTAAGACTTTGGGATTTAGGGCTCACTTAATGCAACCAACTATAACCCACCGAAGTAACGAATCCCGAAGGTATTAAGGTTTAACAGGTGTGCATCTCCCATCTAATCGAACGATTGCAAGGATTCTGACTCGTCACGATCAGATCCCATCCACTAATTTCCTTTGAATGGATTTCAAACTCTTGATTTCCTCTCTTGAACCTTGCACACGTTGTTTCTCATGAGATTTTCTTTAGAAGTGAACTTCAACGCTCATTAGTGCATCCCTCCGGAGCTCTGGACTTTAATTGTTGAGTGTGTGCTTATGCCTTCCCTGTGTAAGTTTTCATTGTCTCTCCTGATCTTCATGATTCTAAGGGTTATGACCTATGCCCAACTTTAGAGGGTCTTTGTGCACTTCGGGTGCTGTATTTTCTGAAATTTGGGATTTCAAGGAGCCATCTACGCACTTCAAGAGTTGGCTCTGGAAGTGTTACACTATCACACCTAGAAGAGGAATTTTAGGTTCCTTACAGAACTTATTAAACTAGTCTTAGAACAGACTTCCACTCGGTTGCAAGTTTATTTCTTCACAGTATCATTTGGTTCACAAAAGTACAGAGTAAGGTTATGATTTCTACATTGTGCTTAGATCTTTTCTCTGTTGTTCCTTTCCTCATTTAAATTGTGATATAGATCGGTATCTTATACTTGGTTTTACTCTGTAGGGTTGTTACTTTTTCCAGTAAACTGGAGTAAGACGGAACTCTCATCTTATTAGGTTGTTTGTTGAAGGTATTTGTTACTGATTAAGTTTATGTCATGTTTTTATTGGATGGATTCCTATTCTTTAAATAACTAAGATGATGAATTATTGAAATAGTATGCATTGTGTTAAGAGGTGATGACTAAGACACCATATTCTCTATATCATTTTGAATAAAATTTGTACATAAGAATGCTAGAAATTATTTGATTTATGGAATATATTGAAGGTATGGGAATTAGATACGCCCTTGTTCCTCATAACAGATGCCTGTCTTGAGACATTAAATGGTCAAGATCAATCAGACAAATCCTAGACTTGAGCGTTGATTATGTGTCTTGGAGGTCCTAAACTTGTAGGATAGATTTAGTAGGTAGCTTGTATGTTATTATATGTGAAGTGGCAGATCCTCCATGCAGCAAGTGGTATATAAATCTAGCAGTGCAAGGGAATGAAAGAAATAGAATGAGTATTATTGATGTACGTCCCTATCATGTTTCACTGGTTCAAATGATGTAATATGGATGCCAAAAAAAAATATCTCTTATTGTTCCACAAGTACTTATATGATGTAACAGAGGGGTTGTTACAAATCTATCTTCTGCCAACACTTAGACAAATTGTTTAAGTCTCACGGCAGGTTTGTGGATCTAAGCCACATTTATTCACACCTCCACGACCTCCAAATTTCACCCTCAAGTTCCATCGCACTTATTTTTCACCCACACTTAGACACATTTATAAACATTTCACTATGGGTCTTTTGGACTGTTTGATCTATGACATGTGGCAATTTTATGGGCCGTCTGATCTCTAACATGTAGCTACCTCCTGGTTCATCGGATATCTTTCCTTATGGGTTGTATGATATGTGAAATGTGGCGACCTCCTGAGACATCATATCTCTTACCTTCTGGGTCATTCGATCTGTGACACGTGGTGAACTCCTAAGTCATCATATCTCTCACCCTTTGGACCATCCAATCTCCCATTCTATGTACTTAGTCATTTCTTCATACTTAGCCAATTCTTTAAGATCGTATTGCGAGACCACGAGATTTCTCTTATTCTTCTCATCTTCCCAATATTCCTCCATGCTCACTATCTCCATGGAGTCTCGACACTTAGTCGATTTTCTAATCTTATCTTCTCATCCCATTCTTGGTACTTAGATGTTTTTCCTTTTGATAAGTTCAACCGTGGAAGTGGAGTTTCTCACACTACTTTGAAAAGTTCTCTCTTGTCCATCCATCCTTCCACCATTCTACACTTAGTCATATTTCAATATTTCACCATGGGTCACAAGACTATAGAATTTCCCTGATTCTTGTGGCTTTATCCATTTTTCCAATATTTCACCGTAGGTTTGTGGGGCCGCATGAATATTTAATTTCTTTGCACATACTTCTGATTGTCCATCACTTTGTGACGTCTTGGGACTTGGTCATTTTTGAGTTCCCACCACAGGCATCAAACCTTTGATTGTGGCCATTGATCTTAGAGAATCAATGGTTAGGATTTAAATGTCTCTGTGTCCACTATTCTTCATACCAAAAGGTTACTCTCCATACAAAGTTTTGTAGCTTCTCTATTCACTTTCAAGTGATGTAAAAGTTCTTTTGTAATACAAATCCTTCAAAAATTATTTTCCCAATGAATGTGGGATATAAGAACAAGGTATTTTTCCCTGTTATTTATTGCATGCCCAACAACTTTGACTCCATCTCGTGCACTTTATGTGCTTCCTCATTATTCCTCATCATTAATCTAAACATATTCTTTTTTTTTTCTCTATGTCCACGTGCTTATTCTACGTATCCTTCACCATTATTAACACATAGTCTTCTTATTGTTTTCTTGAAGTGTACTACACTATGAAAATCATCAAGGACATCACCATTTCCACTTTGAAATCAATGAAAACACAATTTCCAACAATGATCATCTGAACCTTCTAAGGGTATGTATGTTGAATACATGATTCTTCTCCTATACTGATGCCAATAAAAATATGTTATGCAATCATGGTTTTATGGAAAATAATGATGTGTATGTCTATTTCATAGTGTCATTACCGTTTGCTCACATGTGGTTGTGTGAACCATGACTTCCCATAAGACCTTCAATGTGCCATATCGAAATTATATGCATTTGTACGTTGGATCACATCAAGGGATATTCATACAGCTAGCATTCAATGGTGGTGTCGAGAGATAGCTGAGATTGTTTGTATGTTTGAGAAGGAACTGCCCACGAATTTTATGGACTTGCAAGTCCATCTTCTAATTCACCTACCTAATGAGGTTGAATTAATTGGGGTGCTCTCATGTCATTGGATGTTCTTCTTAGAGAGGTACATGAAAAAATTGAAGGGGTTTGTTTGACAAAGGGAAAAATCATAGGGCTCTATGGCAGAGCGATACATAGTATATGACTCATTCTATTATGTCAATGAGTACATCAAGCAAATTGACAACACAATAGGGGTAGTCATTTGGGATGACCAAAAAGATGAGGACAAAAGGGAATGGGCGCTACTCCAAACGAACAGAAAAAGGTGCTTGATAAAGAGTAAGTCATAATATTTTGTCAATTTAGTACAGAGGAATTGTTTACATTTAAGTTGATAATACATATTTATCCCATGCTATTTGTTTTGAATTCTTTTATTACATCAGAAAATTTAGAAATTTGTATGCCATCAATAAATTCATTCTTTAAGTTGATAATATTTATTTGATCTCATGTTAGTCATTTTGAATTTTGGTATACATCAATAAATTTAGAAATGGATGTCATCAATAAAAAATTTCTTTACAATGTGTAGGCAACGCGACCATGGGTCGTGTTGTATGAAAATAAAATAAGGAAATGGGGCAGTGATAGGAAAGCATTCAGATAGTTGAATGGTAGAAGCATGCCTTAGTCTGATCATTTAAAATAAAATATGCCAAAAATATGTCCCAAGAGTTGGGTGGTTGACCATATATAAGAGAAATATGAGATGTTTGGTCATAACCCACGTGGAGAATATCAAGATGCATTAAACATAGGAGTGGGGTGTAGCAACTTTGTAATAACCTCTTTGAGTACCACGTTCTATTTATAATATTGCACATTTGAATTATAACATGTATTATGTTTTTATTAACGCTTCGGTTATTAGACATATGACACTATATTTTTCTCACATTTTTACAGGTGCATTTGTTCCCATCTATGTGGGCATATGGACATCATTTTCATATTGAGTATGTTGATGATGGAAACATCACACAAAACTAATACTTTCACCTGGCTAGAAGATCAGGACTTCAACTCTTTAGTGTGTTCTACTTGGGATGAGATGAAAAATTGGCCTGATAGTTCTTCAATGTCTCTCCTTTGTGATAAACTAAAACACCTGAAAATAGTTGTAATTAAATGGAAGACCCTTAAAAAGTTACAGCTTAATGAAGACTTGAACTCCATTGAACAATAGATTAATGCTCTGTTTGATAAGTACCCCTCTCAAATTTTTGAGCAAGTAGACTTGGGTTTTTTTAAATTTCTCACACAAAGGAAGGTTGAAATCCTTTCGATAGAAGAAGCTACCTGGAGATTGAGAAGTCGCACAATCTGGATTAAGAAAGGTGACAAAAACACCAAGTTTTTTCACAACTATGCTACTCAGCAAAGTAGCCACAATACAATTTGGGATGTTTATGATGAGGATGGGAACCTGTTTTCTACTAATGTTGATTTTAAGAAGATGGCCTACAACCATTTCAAATCTTAGTATAGAGTTCATGACACAGAAAACATTGATCTTCAACTTGAAGTTTTGAACAGTGTTCCTAGGTTTTTCAATGAAGAAGATAACTTTGAGATTGGCAAGCTGGTTCTACTTTCAGAACTACAAGTTATAATTAACAAAATGCCAAGAGAGAAAAGTCTTGGCCCATCTGGCTAGTCTCAGGAACTTTTCTCTCATTTCTTTGACGTCATGGGTGAGGATTTATTAAGTGCAATGGAAGAATCATGTATCATTGGCTTTATCCTAGGGGCTCTCAACGCAACTTTTTTTACACCCATACCAAATATTAGCAAGCCGGAAACTTTTAACGACTTTAGACCCATCGCACTTTGCAATTTTGCCTATAAAGTTATTTCCAAAGTCATAGCCTCATGGATCAAGGAGAAACTAGCCGACATTATCTCCAAAGAACAATTTGGTTTTCTCAAAGACCGACTGATTTTTGATGTAGTTGGAATTACACAGGAGTGTCTTCACACAACAAAGACTAAGAAACTAAACTTTGTTTTTCTTAAGCTAGATTTTAAAAAGGCCTATGACAATGTCAATTGAAAATTTATTAGATTACTCCTTGACCAAATTGGATTAAATTGGGTTGTTTCTCAATGGATTATGGGTTGTATCACCACGGTCAATACTGTTGTTTTGATCAATGAAATCCATATTGATTTTTTTAAATGCTATAGGGGGCTTTGACGGGGATGCCCACTATCCCCTCTTCTTTTGCTATTGGTTGTGGAATTTTTTAGCAGGTTATTAACTCAAGCTGTGAATGTCGGATCTTTCAAAGGATTTAAATTCGTTGTAAACACATTTATCTCCCATCTACTTTTCATAGATGATGTACTCATCCTTGGAACTGGAAAGTTAGAGTACTGGAAAACTCTTAATTCCATCCTTTCAATTTTTTTCTATGCTACAGGGATGATCATAAATCAATACAAATCAGTTTTTCTTGTTCAAAATATAAACCAAGAC
This sequence comes from Picea mariana, assembly GCA_032191745.1. Lineage (NCBI taxonomy): Eukaryota > Viridiplantae > Streptophyta > Pinopsida > Pinales > Pinaceae > Picea > Picea mariana. The sequence goes on along the minus strand of JASDQU010437521.1, from coordinate 27,486 downwards.
CTGCAACAAAATTTGAAGGCAATTTTCAGCATTCAAATTGTCAGTATTGAATGGGGCTTGAAATACCTTGGTTTTAATATTAAACCAAACAGCTATAAAGTAAGAGATTGGATGTGGATTCTCAAGAAAATTGAAAAAAGATTAGGGAATTGGACTTTCAGATGGATTTCCCTAGGTGGAAGGCTTACTTTAGCAACTTCTGTACTACAAAGCATACCAGTCTATTGGCTCAGTCTGGTAAAATTTCCCATGGCTTTCATAAATTGAATACAGAATGTGATCTCTAAGTTCATTTGGAAAGGAGGTAAAAAAGGAACTGGATTCCACCTCATGAAATGGAAAAATACAGCCAGACCAAAACTCTTTGGAGGATGGGGTATCAAACATATCTCTTGGTTTGCTCAGTTTCTTTCTGCAAAGTCTTGCTGGAGGGGTTTATTCGGAACAAGAATTTGGAGCACAGTCCTCTGCAAAAAATATTTGAAAGGTAATGATATCATCTCTTGGCTCCGCGGAGGTTCACATACAACCCAAGTTTCATCAATCATTTGGAAAAATTCCATGGGCTCACTCTCGATTATTCAAAGGTGGCTTGCTTGGGAAGTCGGTTCAGGCTCCAGTACAGTTTTGGGACGATATCCTTTTATTTCCTGCAGTCCAAATTTTAAACTTACAGCTTCTCTTCTTCATGTACTAAACAGTTCCAACCATTACTCCTTATCACATGCAGCAAATGTTATGGATTCTGGTAGCTCCCAATACTAGTTGGAATCGGCCCAGCTAGGTTTAACTGATATACATAAAATGGAATGGGACAGTTACACCTCTTATCTAAAATATTGTGGCATATGTCTCACTAATACAAAGGACAAATTGGTCTGGTCCTGGAACAGATATACATGTACTGTTAATTTTAATTTTAAACAATATTGAAGAAAGGAAATGGTGGCATAAAGCTATATGGAAATTAAAACTCTCAATCAAATTGATATGTTTCATGTGGATGTGTCTAATCAAATTGATATGTTTCATGTGGATGTGTCTTAATGACTGCATTTTGACTGGAGTAAATTATCAAAAAAGAGGAGGAATTGGACCCATGGCCTACAATCTTTGTTTAAAGAACGAAGAAACAACTACTCATTTTTTTGTGGAATGTCCCATTACACAAAAAATCTGGATTGAATTAACAAAATTCCTGAAACTTGATAATATCTGGAATTCAACTTTTTTGGAGGAGAACCTGAAAAACGGGTTCTTACAATATCCAGAACTTAGACATCTCCATTTTATACTCTATTGGGGCATTTGGAAATTCCGAAACAATTTTTTTTTTGAAAATTGGAACAGAATGGATCAAATGGTAGTCATAAACACTATTATTTCTTTTAAAGAATACACAGTCAAGGAGAATAAAGTTGGATTGGATTACATCTTAAATCCAATTTATTTTGGTGATAATCCAAATGGTTTTTTTGATGGTGCAACTATAGGGGACAACTGTGGTATTGGAATATTTTTTAAATTTTCCTCGAAACATACAGTCAGAGCACGTTTTGATTGGGGCACTGAAATAACATGAAAGTAGAGCTCTTATGCCTTTGGGGTCTACTACTTCTTGCCTCTTACTTTAATATAAAAAAGATGATGGTTGCAGGTGATTCTAAGGTTACTGTAGATTGGATAAACTCCAAATCCAATTTAAATCTTATTTATCTCAACAGTTGAAAAGACAAGATTAGAAGGTTAAAGGATGGATTTGATTTTATCCAATTCATGCATATTCATAAAAAATTCAACCAAGTTGCGGACAGCCTTTCAAAATTGGCACTTAAAGACATTCCATGCTGGCTATATTATGAAGAATTTCATGAAGACACTACTGTAAACATAGGGAACCTTCACATTTTCTAGTATGTAAAATTTCCAAAATAAATGATGTATCCCATTATTGTTAGTTGGATGACTTTTCTGGACAGTAAAGAAGGAATGGATCCTTTTTTAATTTTTTGTATAAATTAGATGAAAGACAAGTCTACAGATCTTTTTTTATTGATGATTACTAGACATATATGTAACAGAAAGTTCCATTTGATTCTAATAGAATATCAATGAAACAATATTTGTTTCGTGAAAAAAAAAATAATGTTAGATATAATTATTTTCCTTCTTTTAATAAAATGTGTGTATATGAGGAAACATTTTCCCTCTTCAATTGGTATCAGAGCAAGGTATGCGTGTTTGGTGAAGAGGAGATTCCAAGAGAACAAGTCGTTGGAAAACTACCCTTCAACTTGAACTTTCTACCAGAGAATCTACCTTTATCTTTGTCTTTCGGTCAACCTCTCACTACCAGAGCATCTTTGGTCGATCCTTCCATTTTCTTAATTCTCATTTCTTCAGACAGTAGAGAATCAACCACATCCTTTATTTCTAGTGTGGTTTTATTACTCCCAATAGCCATGACTAATATATCCCAGTAGTCTAGAAAAGAACATAATAGGATAATACATTTCTCCTCATCGGTGATCTTGATATCCAGAGATGATAATTGACTTAACATGTTGTTAAATGCATTTAAATGATCAGTCACTGAACTGCCATCACTCACCCTCAAAATATATAGTTTCTTTCTGAGAAATAACTTATTTACCATATATTTTGACTGCTATAAGCTTCCCAACTTGTCCCACAATTTCTTAGTTGATTATTCACCCGAGACATTCAACAGCACTAAATCTGAAAGGCAAAGACAAATTGTGCTTCTTGCTCTTATTTCGAGTTTCTCCCATTCTTTCGTCGACATCCCTATCGGTTGTGTACCTGGACAGACTGTTGTCCATTGTTCTCAATCCACAAGAATATCTTCCATTTTAGGCTTCCAAAGATCAAAATTCTGGCCATTGAATTTTTCTATCTCTATTCTGGAACTGCTTGCCATTCTTTACCATGATCTTTAACACAATTTATGAATTATGACTCTTACTGTACTTAGGGTTTATTTCTTAGATTCAATATTGAAAAATGAAGATCTGATATACTCGCCAAAGAATAACACCACTCTGATCACTCACTTTTCAGGGGAAACCTAAGCTTTGATACCACATGTCCTTAAATTAAAGACACTTCCACACTAATCCTAGTAGAGGAGAAGAAGAATTTAATCTAGAACTGATATGAAACAAGCAATCACACAACACACCAAGATTTTACCATGGAACCCTTAACCGAGAGAAACCATCATTCCTTTGAGCATTTTTCTCTCTTTATGTCTTATTCAATCTGAATAAAAGGTTATATGTCTAACCTTGGTCCACACCTAAGACACAATCGACATCATAACCTCTTACTTGTGCAAGAACAACCATGTATCCAATTCAGCTTACATATGCATGACTAGCAACCTACGATTTACCATGCATTAGATTTACGGCAATTTTCATTCTCGCATTATTCTTTATGGAATTACAACATGCCTCTTTATAGTATTTACAATAGCAAAAACCCTAAATATTGGCACCCAAAAATGGTTACAAATCCGTTCATATCATTGGCTACAAATCCTGCAAATCCAAGGATTATGTTATAGTCGACTTCCAAGTCAGGTTACCAGTCGACTACCAGTCAGTCCTTCATTTGATCTCTAGTCACTCATATCATTCCCACACTTCGACCTCTTGTCAATTTACTTTCCATCAATATCTTCGACTTCGAATTTACATGGTCGACTTCCTCTACCTTCGACTTGTTTTCGATCCACCTCGACCTTTGACTGTGTTGACGGGCAAAATCGACCGTTCGTCAACTGAGAGAGTGAAACCGGTCCGAGGTTGTCTAATAACCCAAGTCGTTTGGGATGAACCACCCTGACAGGTTTAGCGGCTCCGTTAGCCGATCTAAGGTCCTAAGAAAACAAAAAGAAAACTACTCTAAACTATCTAATCTATCTAAAAATAACAATTAAAACAAACTAAACTAATCTAACTAAAACTAACTATTAAAACAAACTAAACTAATCTAACTAAAAAGGAAATAAAACACACTAATAAACTAATCTAACTAAAACTAACTATAAAACAAACTAAATTAATCTAACTATTCTATATATATACAATCTACTAACTAATACTATGCTAACTCTAACTAATTAACTATCTAACTACTAACTGAAATATAACTTATTCACAAAATGTACCATATCTACAATTTACAGATTTAAATAAAACCTGAAAAACTCATTAATATTATGCCCTAAGACAGAGAAAGATGTTTTTGTTGATTTTATAATTTTATGAACAGAAATAAAACAGAAATCTAACTAAACTAAATCACTGATCTACACTACAAATATATCTAACTAAAACACTAATAGAATACTAAAGAAATTAGCGAAAATAGATCACAAACTGACCTGGAGAAATGCTCCAGATTTTCCCTGTGTATGATGATTGTGCTAGCTGATTGGAGGGAGGAAACCCGCACCGAATTATCCAGGAGTTGCTCGTAAACGATAGCTGCAGTGCTCTTTAAGTTTGTTTACAGGACAAACAAGACATAAAAATCACAACAATTATATGATTTATAAATCTCCACAGTTAGATAAACCTGTATGCAAAGACTTATACAAAATAATTCAATTGATGAAGAAGAGAAATCTATCATTCATTAACTGAATAGAGTAATTGTTGTATTTTTTAAGTATTGAAAGAAATCAGACATAGATCATATTAATTAAATCACATCATTTTGCAAAAGACTATGATATCAAAAGTAGTCTATAATCAATTGTTAATGACATGCATAAACTAGAAACAAAAAATTGATATTATGAAAGCAAAAGCTATAGCAGAACATCAACTTCTGTCTCAGTTTGTATTAGGAATCCATAGCCTCGTTCTCCCACAAGTGAGGATGATCCTTATTACAAAAAATAATAAGTATTTATAGGTTTTCCATAGGGTAAAACCTCCCTGTGGAAGTTATCAAAACTGTTTACATAAATCTAGGAAGATATCCCAAGTTTCACTAAACTAAGAACCTACAATAAAACTAAACACACAAATATCCCCTAGACTGTCTAGCATGTCTCATGCAATTTGAATTTACCTGAAAAGGGTAAAAAATGGACAAGTTAGAAGGATCTTTTATTAATAAAATGATAAAAATCTAATTTTATAGACTAGCTACAAAAACTTGCGATTTTGTAGCTGGTCTAAATAAGACACAGAATCAGCATTAAAATCAATTGAAAATATTTCAAAGAATTAAGTTTAATTAAAATCCAATAGCTATTTGAAAATGAATCATTGAAATTGAAACGGTTATACCATTCGAAATCAAACAGGATCAAGATCAATCACATGATCATAGAGGTAAGCGTACTCTGTTTCTTTTGTTACAGCCAAAATAGAATGAACAAAATCATAATCAACAGTTGTGAAATCATTTGATTTCAATTTGAAATTGATATAATCAAAACAAATCGTAGGCAAATTGTTATACTGCCTTATCAACAAGAGATACGATCGAATCTAGCAAGATCATTTTCAAATCATTATAAATGTATTGACATAGCAAACGATTCATGCCACAAGTGGATCGACTCAAGCTAGCGCTCAAATCAATTCAAATGAAATCATAACAAAATTCGTAAAAATTATCCGATCTTTTGTTATTGCAAATTGGGGAAACAAGATCAATTGACTTTGATCAAAATCATTCCATTCAAACGAATTATAACCGGATTTGATAGATATAATCTAGGTTGACCATTTCATTTTACAAATCAAACAAAGCAGCAATTATAATACGAATCTAACTCATAAAACAATCTTGCCAACTCGAGATATGGGATAATCCAATCAGAATAAGAGCGAATCAAACAGTTAAGGTTTTAACATAGTTATTATGAATCAAAACCCTTCCACGATTTCGGGCACATTTACACAGGCTTAACTCAGAGCATCATTTGCATACGAAACAGAGTAATTCTTTCCACATTGAAACCAAACAGATTTGTATTCTTGTTCTTAGAAGATTACATGACAGAGCATATATTAAAAGATCGTAACAACCAAACTCATTGAAATTGTTTTCCAATCACAGCACATGGACCATAACGAAATCATACCCAAACATGATCGCATTCTAAATCGAGCATGAAAAACTTCCTATTCAGAGTAGATACCAAACCGATTCAATTTAAAGAAACCATTAGTTTTGTTAACTCAATCAAACAAACGAACAAATCAAATCCAAATGAAGACCAATCAAATCCGAATGAAAATCTATTGGTGTCTAAACTGGGAATGATCAAATCATATATCAAAATGAAATTTCATTTATTTTTAGCAAAGCGAAATGTATACAGGATGAACACATTATGATAGAGCCAGTTCAAAATATAACCAGAGCTATTCAAAATATAAACAGAGTTGTTCGAATACCAAATCCAAATCACTATATTAATCCTGGTTATTCACAAAACAAAAACGATATCAAAATCCATACCTGTATGGCAGATGGCTTGATCACGACAATTTGGAGTTGACAACGGCAGTGGCTGATTCAACATTCTTGAAAATGATGGAGCCGGTTGTCTTCTGCTTCTTATCAGTTGCTTGGAGTTGGTTTCTTTGACTGGTCAATACTGCAATTTGATCTTCCAATGATTGAATTTTCAATTGGAGTATGGGAACGTCGATGTAGTACCGTTCCAACCATAAATCAAATTGGTCACAGGGCGACTGTGTGAGTTTTGAAAGCACAGGTGAGGGTTTGATTACATTGCCAAGGGTTTCGTTAGGCAATTTGATACCAGGGTAGCTAGGATTATTCCTTAGGCAAGGGGGAAGATTCGTCACGAAATCATAAGGTGGTTCGTGGCATAAACCCTGTGAGTAAGGGTACTCACTGGCTAGAAAATGTTCTATGTCAGAATCTGAATCCTCACTAAGGACAATGGGCTTTTTCTCAGCAGAGGGTTTAGGTTTATTCCTACCCATTCTTGAAATAAGCCGAGCATTATTTTTACCCTTAGCAATAACAGTAGGGTTTGCCTTAGCCCTTTTGCTTGCAGGATTTTTAATAGCCTCGGCCTTCTCTGCTACAACGTTTGGTAAATCAATGTCGGGGTCAACCGAGGGCTTAGGAGATGGCAGTAAGACATGGAAGGGCATGGGTGGCTCGACCTTGGCTTCCATAACCACAGGCTTGTCAACCTGGACAGGGTCCGTATCACAAAAACTATTTCGAGCTATGAAAGCTCTCCAGCTATCACCATGTAAACTCAAATGATAAACAACAATAAATTTAATTAGTCCATGGTGGAACAGGCTACTGTCAGCCTTCTACCTTTTAAACCTTTTTTACATTTTATATAGGCTACGCTAAAAGTAAAAGGGCATATTCAACGGGTATCCCATAAAATTCATTAACAAACGCAGCTGGTAGAGAAACACGAGTCCATATCGACCTTCACAAGTCGTGAACTGTTTGACTATTACGAAAATATCATGCCATCGAGTTTTCAGCGCAGATATGGGCATACCTCTGTCACAAGAGGTGACCTTTTGGGAGACGAACAGTAGTGGCAATGGAACCTCTTCCACTTTCAAATTTTTGAACCAGCGTTGGCACGTGGCAACTAAACCTGTAGCAGAACTGATAAACTTCTCATCGATTTCCAACTATATGTCACCCACCTTGGCTCTACATCCATCAAACGTCAAAGCAAACTATTGTGCCACACATAAGTTAAAACCCTCAAATCTCTGGATGAAGGTAAGCCAACCGTTATCCTTCAAATCTTTCAGGGCATTGTCAAATAACAGCAAGGCTTGGTTTCCATTTGGTTCGATTCGCACCACCGGTGCCATGGAGCCGAGCACACAGTAATTCCAGGGTTTGGGTCATAGCATAAACAAGAGCAAAATGCGTGAAGGATTACCCGAGCTAAAAGAGGTAGACGGGGATAAGGGATAGGCATAAATGTCATCGTGCGAAGGTGGTGGAGCTTATCTCTGCCATGCAAAATATTTATTGCCAAAGTACAACTGTCAGCACTCATAGCTATTCAACCCACTATAACATAGTTCAACAATCATGTCATTCACCCAACCAATGAAATCAGTGGTAAGTGTATAAACCAACGCGTGCAATCAACGTTGTGCCATAGTTTTAAACCATCAACATACAAAATGAGACCAATACCAATGTTTAACCATGCGCCAATGTATCATCTCATATCAATAGTTTAACCAAAGTGCCAATGGTTCTTTATATAATCAACATACCAATAGTTATGAAAACATGAACATAGGCATTATATCAAAAGTCATATATAAAAGATTCAATCATAACCCCTATGTATTTTCATGAAACCAATGGTCAAGTAGGTCAAATAAAATGCAAATCCAAATGCCAATGTGTTACAAACTCAATGAAACCAAGTCACACAATCAATACAAGAATTTCCAATGAATATAGTTCGAAAGTTTTGCCAGCTGCATAACGATAAGTGAAAAGTAAGCGCAATATGCATATTGACAAGAAGGATCATGACAGTTCTAATGCGACTTCGAAATACTAAGTTTTCACGCTTACGGTCGTGAAAACAAAACGAAGGTAAATGTGCAAATGTCGCAA
>JASDQU010437521.1:0-18820 GCA_032191745.1 Picea mariana | reverse complement strand
TGAATATAGTTCGAAAGTTTTGCCAGCTGCATAACGATAAGTGAAAAGTAAGCGCAATATGCATATTGACAAGAAGGATCATGACAGTTCTAATGCGACTTCGAAATACTAAGTTTTCACGCTTACGGTCGTGAAAACAAAACGAAGGTAAATGTGCAAATGTCGCAAAAACAAAAGTGTCGTTCTTTTGAATAATTGCGACGAAAAATTGATGTTTGCAAAACATTGGTGCAGGTAGCTTATAAGACAATAAAAAAAAGTGAATTGGTTGCCAACAGACCGTAAGTCGGTCTACCTTGACTTGAAAATCATCGCAAAAAATATAACAACCCAACACATTTGAGATATAAAGATACGTTTGTTTGATTCAAATGTTTGTAGTCCTAAGAATAATTATATCTCTCTTACCATTGACATCTCGAATTCACTTTGCATCTCTTTAGAAAACAAATTCTTATCTTGTTAACATTGCTTCCAAATATTATATCATCCACATAGCCAACAATTATTATCATGTCTTTGTCCTCCCTTTTGATGTAGATGTTTTGCTCATCTCCTCTTTTGAATCATCATTGTTGCAGATACATGTCTAGTCTAGAGTACTAAGCTCTAGGGGCTTGCTTTAGGCCATAGAGGGAATTTTTGAGTTTACACACATAATCTCCATCTTCTGATAGCTGAAATCTTTCAGGTTTCTCAATGTACACTTATTCCTCTAAATCTCCATTTAAAAATGTTGATTTAAGATCCATTTGATAAATTTTGAAGTTCTTGTAGCAAGCAAATGCCAAAAACATTTAGATTTCTTCCAATCTTACTACAAGAGAAAAAAATTCTTCAAAATCAACTCCTTCAATTTGAGCATACCCCTTGCATACTAATATTTAATTTTATCTTACTACATGTCCATTTTCATTTTTTTTGTTCCTGAAAACCCATTTAGTGCCTATTACATTTTTACCCTTGGGTCTTGGAACAAGATCTCAAGTTTGATTCTTTTCACTTTACTCCAATTCACAATTCATGGCATTGATCCAATGTTCTTCTTGGATGGATTCTTTAAAGTTATGAGGCTCTATTATAGATAGTAAGGAAAAGTTTAATTGATTGTTTATTCTTCTCCTTGTTTGGGGTCATGCACTCCTATCTCCAAGAATTTGACTTTCAGGACTATTCTTTTATACATATATTGAAGGAGTTTTGTGTCCAGTATTTATGTTTCAACTTATTCTTCTATTTGTGGAACCTTATTTTCTTGTTTTTATTCTTCTTAATGCTCTTCTTCTTTTTGTTCCTCTTATGTTGTCCTTCTTGCGGACATTCATCATCTTCTATGCATTTTGCTTCTTTCAAAATATGGTTTGTAACATGTGACTTTTCATCATATACTTTCACATGTGTACTCATTATTATCATGTCCAACCTTAGATTGTAGCATATATAGGATTTATTGTCAAATGAGTAACCTAAAAATATTCCTTCATCTATTCTAGAATCAAATTTACCCAAATTATCTTCACTTCTCTTTATGTAACATTTACTCCCAAATACTTTGAGATAATTAATTGTTGCAAGTATGCCTTTCCATGGTTCATATGGTGTTTTATCATGGTTTGTTATAAGCAAACATCTGTTTAGAATATGAATAGCAGTGTGTATTTCTTCTCTCTAAAAAATATCTGATATTTTGGAGTCATTTAATAAAGTTCTTGCCATTTTTCACACAGTCCTATTTTTTATTTATGCCACACCATTTTGTTGTGGTGCACTAGCTGCTAAAAAATGTCTTTTGATTCCATGCATCTCACAGAATTTATCAAATTCATTTAAGGTAAACTCATCTCCATTATCTAATCGTGAGCACTTGATTTTGAGGTCGGCTTCATTTTCTACTATCTCTTTAAACACCTTAAATTTATCAATTGCTTTTAATTTTTGCTTGATAAAGGAAACCCATGTCATTCTAGTGTAGTCATATATAAGAAGCATAAAGTAGTGCTCACCTTGTAATATTTTAGTTTTGTTTGGTCCACATAGATCAGTATGAATGAGTTGCAGAGGCTTTGAATTCGAATGCTCCTTTTTTATAAGATGACTCTAGTCTTCTTTCCATGTTGGCAATGTTTGTAAATGGGATTTGAAGGTTTTACAATTAAGGGAAGATCCCTTACTGTCTTATTTTTGTTGATTTTTACAAAATTGTAAAAATTTATGTGTCTCATTCTCCTGTGACAAATCCATCTTTGATCTATTTGTCCCATGTAACATTTATCTCCTTTTACTTCATCTAAAATGTAGATGTTATTAGAAGTCCTAAGTATTGTAGCAAGCAATCTACTAGATTTTTCACTTCTTATTTCAAACTTTTGAGAGACAAAAGAAAGAGTGTGTCCTTGATCACATATTTGACTTACACTGAGAAGATTGTGCTTCATATCTGCAATCAGCGACACATTTTTTTCTTTGGATTTCTCACCTCCAAGACTGATTGCTCCTTTTCCAATTATTTTGGCAGAATTGTCATTTCCAAATATGAAATTACATCCCTTTGTTTTATCAAGAGTGGAAAACATGTTATGATCTCTTTCCATGTGCTTCGAGCATCCATTGTCAATATATCATTGGCTTGTGTTGCTTTGAGCATGTAAAGCTAGATTGTTTTCTTACCCTTTTTGTTGATCTAGTTTTTTCTTCCCTACTCTTGTGTTTTATCTCTCATGTTTAGTATAATTTTTCTCATTCATGTTATATCTGGTGGATTCCAATCTGCTTCTCCACTCATGAGCTTTGTGACCAAATTTATTACGTTTGTAACACTCAACATTGGAGCTCACAAGTGGAGAAAAAGGATAATAATTTATGTCTACAAACTCTTGAGTTGTTTTGTTGCTTGCATAATCATTTATGGAAATCTTGTATACATTTCTACTTTTCATATAGTTATATACTATATTAGCCCTGCAGTCAATGGATTTATGCCCAAAATTATGACAAGAAAAATAGTTATCAAGAAATAGATTTCGATAGCTTGTTGTAGGAGGTCTTCTTGGTGGAGTATTTGTGTTGGTAAATATTTGATATGTTCTATTGTTCAGATAATAATCCTTGGTAGCATTGTTAGCACTTCTTGTGGTGGGAGGTCTTTTGGGTGGAGCACCCTTTTCAAATTCAACTAAGTTGGGAAGATAAGTGATCTTATGTTGACCTTCCTTTTATATTCGATGTCTGCTTCATTTTTATAGTGTTTCCACTATGATTAGAACTTCTAAGTACATTTGCATAGCTTTGAGTATTTTCACCTCTTTCTCGTATCTCAAAATTAGTATTTTTCTAAATGTTGTTGTAGCCAAGACCAGTTCTATCAAATGGTGACCTTTGGACATTTAGAATGTCTTCTAGGACTATTGAACACTTTTCAAACCTTGGATTTTTTCTCAATTGGGTGACATATTTATCTAATTATTTTCTTAGGAAAACAACATCAATCTCTCTTTGATGGAAAATATCCTCCATTTCTTTGAGCTTAGTTTCCAAAATTTATTCAATTTTGTTTGCTTCTTCTAATTGTCTTTTTAGACTAATAGTCTCAGTTTCACTATTTGGTTCATGACATTATCCTTTTGATTTTATTAAATGTTCCTTGAGAGAATCATTTTTCTTTCTGATTTTTTCCAGTTCATTTAGAGCACAAATTAGTTCACCTTCAATATTAACCTCTCCTTCCTCATCAGGCTCTTCATGTTTTGAGGTCTCATCAAATAATTCATTGATGGACATGAATAAAACATATTATGTGTTGATGTTTCCTTATTCAGTAGAGGAGCTTCATGTTGATATTATGGTAGTTGCAGGAGGTATTAACCTCTACATGTAACCTTTGTTGAGACTAGAATATTCTGTGAAGCAAAAGAAACTCTAAACAGATGTGTAAAAACCCTAGAAGACATGTTGACTCAATAAAAGAATTGATGTTTAAGTATTAACTTATAAAAGAAGAAGTCGGCCTAGACAGGTAACAAAGAGAACTATAAATAAGAGGGCACTAGATCTCATTTTTCACTCTTACTCTCTCAACTACATAAGACTAGTGATGCGCAAGTTTGGAGAGGGAGTGTAGTTGCAACTGCTGCAACTGGCATTTTAGCTTTTAGTTGGACTTTCTCTTGGTTATGTTTTGGACTTTCTACTTGGTATTTGGTTATTCTTTCTTGGTGCGCTAGCCTTGGAGAAATATGTGCTACCTTGGTTGGTTATTGGTATGCTTCCGGAATTATTTTGTCTATCAAGGTTAAGGTGATTGGGGGTGGCCTTTGTGCCTATGGTTGGGTGATAATATTGTTATATTGTCTATGGAAAAATGAACACATCTCTTTATTTATAATAGGTTATGGGCCTACACTATATTTAGACAGTCTAACCACTGGAATATAGATTGGGAATTTATTTGTTAAGCTCGTCATGGCACCAATTACAGCTACAACTAAGTTTTTTTATTATGCAGCTGCAACAAACCCTAACCCTTGTGTTTGGGCACTTATGATGAAACTTTTTACCTAATTCCTTAACATCCTAGTGCACCCTATACTAACGCACCTATTGGTCCTCTTAGCTACCAAAAACATTATGTTTAATTTTTTTGTCAAAGTTTGACTAGTCAAGGTCAAAGGTTGACTGGTCAAAGTTGAAATTTTAGAGTTTCTAGATTTTTCTAATAATTGAATCTTTTGATTGAGTTTCCAATCTCTTCTTGTCAAGATGGTATCTAGTTTTAGATTGGAAGACAAGTTGGGCGATGCTACAAGCTTTCAAAGGTATGAACTTGTATATGCTATCTAAGTTATATCATCTAGAAAAACATGAGTATGTTTGCAAGGAAAGTACTAGATATCTTTTCCAAGCTGTAATATTGGATTCATTGCATTCAAAAGAACAAGCGCACCCTCCATAGAAAGTGACACTTCAGGTTCCAGGTTTGATTAAATTGTTAAAATATATATATATCTCAAGGGTGATAGTTGCTACATTACAAATTGTGAAATCAATCTTTGAAGGATTCTATTATTTCTAGGTGCAATGAATACTTGAAAGCATATGAATATTATTGATACTGATGATTATTGTACTTGTTTGCAAAATGAACTAACATCTCCTCTAGTTAGATATTTCTTGTTTACAAAAGCTACCATAGAAGAATTTTTAAGGATGACACAACTTCCATATGGGCAGGAGTCAAAATAGATAGAAACAAACTTAAAGAGACTCAGAGGAATCAAACTCGAAGAAATTCAGGAATCAAAAGGAAACCAGAAAAGGATTGTGACACTTTGCAAAAAGCAAAGAGAGATGCAACATATGGAAGCATGGACTCTCTCATATGGAGGGAGATGATCACAGAATTTCAAAAGAAGAGCATGCATATTTCTCATCTAGGCATGAAGCTGGGATTAGGAGGGAGATAATCCCCAACGATATGATCCATTGAAGAATCTATGAATACCATGAAGTATTTGTCCATGTTATTCATTGGAAGTAGTAGCCATGATAAGAATCACATGTTCATCTTGATTCTAGAAGAAGTATTTTTCGAAAATAAGCCTTAAATATCCTCGGTTGTCCATTTACATTCATGTTCCTATGGAAGAAGGAAAATTTTGGAACCTTCGGGAAAGAAGGGAATGTAATCTATAGAATATTTCATAGAATCCAACATTGAAGATAAACATGAGGAAGAACATGAAGATTCCAAGAAAGAAAGACAATTCAGAACAACCAATTGAACCACTTTGAACCTACTAGAAGCAGTCAAGCAGAAGGAATAAAAGGAAATTGTGATGAAGAAAAATGTATGTGAGAAATTGTGAAAAAAACTTAAGCATTGAGAGATAAAAGGTGAGACTCAAGGCTAGAGGGTTCTCCTAGAAGGAGGGATAAGACTATGATGAGATCTTGTTCTAGTAACCAGACATACCTCTACTTGATCCATTATATCTCCTACAGTATCCATGGGTTGGAGCTTACATCATATGGATCTAAAGATTTTTCTTCTCAACAGATTAATTGAAGAAGAAGCATATGTAGATAAACCTTGAGGTTTTGAGGTATACCATAAAGAGACCCTTGTATGCAAATGGAAGAAGAGCTTGTATGGATTCAAGAAAACATGGTGTTGGGCCTCTCATGTACAACAGAAGCATGGTGAAAACTTCCTATGATAGAGGAAGCATATTGAAATGGTTATTCAAAAGTTTGGGATGATGGATTGCAAATCCATGGCAAGCTTCCATGATGACAGATCTGAAGAAGTTGAGAGACTTTGATCCAACAGACCTGTCTCTATATACAAAACGGATTGGATCATTAATGTATTTGGAGAATACTCAGCTGGATATTTTCTTTGTGGGACATTTGAGTTATGATATATAGTTGCATGGATTTATCGATTTAGATTAGGCAAGAAATGAAAATGACAGAATAAAAGCTACTTGGATATGTTTCAGTATGATATTTTCCACGATGTCATGGGGTAGCAAGAAACAGAATTTTGTTTCACTTGGCACTATAGAAGAAGAGTATATTGCATCTTGTGATGCTTGTATGGAAGCAGTGTGGCTCCGTAAGTTGGTTTCTGGATTGTTTGATCAGGTGTTGGATTTGACCGTGATATATTGTGATAACCAGAGTTTTGTGAAGATTTTAGAGAACCTTGTCTTCCATGACAGGTCGAAGCACATTGATATCAAGTATTATTTTCTACATGATAGAGTCCAAAGGGGAGAAGTGGTTCTCTAGTATTTTCTTCACAGATGAGCAGATAGCAGATATTTTGGTAAAGCCTCTATCCAAGATGAAAATTTTGTGTACTTAAGGGACAAGATGGTACTCGTGGAGATGACTTCCTTATTGGAAAAGGAATATATTACTCCCAAGTTTGGAGGGAGAATTGATGTGTTATTGATTTATGGGAAGGAATTTTCCAATTTGGAAAATGGTCCAAGTTGGGCAGTCACCTTCCAATCCAGAAAGTGGCCCAAGATTTCTAACAGACAGGCATTTTCCAGTTCATAAAATGATCTAGAATGGACAATCATTTTCATAATGAAAATTGTCTGATATATTATTGATGTACCATAGAAAATGATTTCCTTTGTGGCCAATGTGGGGGAATAGTATAGGACAGTCATTCTTCTTGGCAGTCACTCTGAGTAGTGGTAAATAAGAATGGTTCAGCTCTCTGGGAATTCATTCTTTTGAAGTTCACAATTGTGAGAAGTTTCAAACAATGGTTCTTTATAGGAGGTTGGTGAAATACTTTCATTTCCATTATGAAATGGTCTGAACAGTCATTCCCTAGGGAAAACTCATTCCCTCCAATTTTCACTATGATTAGTGCCGGAAGAATGGACCAATTAGGTGAATGGTCTAGGTTCATCAATCAGGGACAAACATTCCCTAGGGAAGGCTTATTCTCTCCAAGTTTCATTGTGATTAGTGTCAGAGGAATGGACAAGTTAGGTGAATGGTCCAGGCTCAGAACTAAGGGATATTTATTTGTCTATGCTTGGGAATAATAGTCCAGATAGCCCATGGCTGATGTTTTTACTTTATAAGGTTAGATATTCTTCCATATCTCACAAATGTGAGTGGAAGAACGGCCCAGATGACTCGGTTTGTATCATGA
Source organism: Picea mariana (assembly GCA_032191745.1). Taxonomy (NCBI): domain Eukaryota; kingdom Viridiplantae; phylum Streptophyta; class Pinopsida; order Pinales; family Pinaceae; genus Picea; species Picea mariana. The sequence continues at coordinate 11,142 of JASDQU010437521.1, read as the reverse complement.
TATTGTGTATGCAGGCTTATATCATATGATATGATTATTGTGGAGATTGTATGTCTCTGGACAGTAGTTGTATGCTACTTTGGTGGATGTGATCCACTAGTAGTTATTGTGTGTCATTGATTAGTAGCCATGTGCTACTAGGAGTGGTTTTGTACCACTGGATAGTAGTTGTATACTACTATGCATAGACAGAGGTATGTTCTATTGGATGGCATTATAGCAGTAGTATGCTAATATCTAAGTGCCATGGAGACTACCACCAGTGTTGGATTTGATTGCCAGCTAGATGTATAGTCAGTGCGTTGGTGGATAGACATTCTCCAGTTGGAGAATGGTCTAGAAAGAACATATTGTTGGTGGACAGGAATTCTCTCTATGGAGAATGGTCTAGGTTGATAGTTTGTTGACGTATCATGGAATGGTATTTTCCTAAGGCATAGATTGTGGCCCGATTAGGAAAATGGTTTAGGACTGATATTTTCAAAGGCATATAGGTAAGATATGGATCTATATGGTAAATATGACTTGATCATAAAATAGTCTGAGATTAAAATTTATGTAGGAATGGTCTTTGTATCCCATGGTGTAGCTCTCAGTATCTGTTGGGACAGTGATTCTTCTAGGACGTATGTCTGAATTAGAAGAATGGTCCTTGTATCACTCTGTGGAGTGAGTGACTTATTCATCATCATGCCCGATTACTCAGGTGGAGTATGGCTTCTAAATACGATGTATTTGATTCTATCAGATGATACTAATAGTGGCTATGTTACTCGTAAGTTGATCTATGTGATCATGAGATAGCCTGTGTGGCTATGATGATGCTACCAGTTGAATGGTTTGTTTGTGTTCAATACCATTTACTTTAATACCTCCCTAGCTAGGAGGGAGTGTTGATATTATGGTAGTTGCAGGAGGTATTAACCTCTATGTGTAACCTTTCTCGAGACTAGAATATTCTGGGAAGCAAGCGAAACCCTAAACAGATGTGTAGAAACCCTAGAAGACATGTCAACTCAATAAAAGAATTAATATTTAAGTGTTAACCTCTAAAAGAAGAAGTCAGCATGGACAGGTAACAAAGAGAACTATAAATAAGAGGGCACTAGAGATCATTTATCACTCTTACACTCACAACTGCATAAGACTAGTGGTGCGCAAGTTTGGATAGGGAGTGTGACTACAACTGTTGCAACTAGAATTTTAGCTTTTGGTTGGACTTTCTCTTAGTTATGGTTTGTAATTTATACTTAGTCTTTGGTTATTCTTTCTTGGTGTTATAGCCTTGGAGAAGGATGTGCCACATTGGTTGTTTATTGGTATGCTCCCGAAATTATTCTGTTTGTCAAGGTTAAGGTGCTTGGGGGTGGCCTTTGTGCCTCTGGTTGGGTGACAATATTGCTATATAGTCTATGGAAAAATGAGAACATCTCTTTATTTCTAAAACTTCCCTCATCATGTGCATACATATTTTTCTTTTTCTTGTAAGTATTATTTTTCTCTTCATTTTTGTCACTTTATAGGGATCTTTGTTTTTCCTAAAATTTGAGTCGCTTTTGTAAGGGCACCTAGCAGAAAAATGTCCTACTTTACCACAATAAAAGAACTTGAATAGGATCTTACCTTTGTATTTTATAGTTCCTTTTTTTATCCTCCTGACAAATTTTTCTTCCTCTCCATCTGATTCTTCTGTTGGGTATGTGTTATATTCTTTACATGTTTAGTAGTGTTGGAGCGTATGCGTCGGGCATGCAGGGAGGTAAGAGGGGGGGATGCTAGGGGAAAGTAGGAGGGTAAGAGGGAGGGGCACTAGGCCCCCCCTTGGGGTGTGCAGCCCCCCGCGTGGGTGTTTGGGGGTAGCACCCCCAAAAAAAAAAATTCTAGATCAAGACCGCATTTTTCGGGACCGCATTTTTTGGGACCGCATTATATTTAGGTGGTTTTTCGACACATGGTTTCTTTGCCGATGGTTTTCTATTTCCAGTTAATTAATTAGGGTTTTGGACTAATCCAGGTCATCAGGTTAGGGTTTTGGAAGTCACTGGATCCTATCTGTATTTTGTATTGTAAACATTGTAATACAAATGAATGAATATAGAATATGTTGGTTTTCCCGATTTGAGTTTCCAGGGGAGAAATCTCTGTGTAATGTTTGTATTTTCCATTGTGTCTTTTCTATTCTTTTCTGAATATCTATTTACAGTAGATATTGTACAAGGTTAGAATTTACATATTCTTCAGAGGAGTCATATGTTTGGTGTCCTTTTGAGATTTTCTCTTTTGATTATTTGAATGTTGCCTCATGATTTTATGGATTTTCCTACACAGTTCTCATTTCATAATTTGTAAGGATTCCATATAATTCATCCATTGTTAGACTATCTAATTCCTTCATTTATTTAATGGCAGATATCCTGGGATAAAATCTTGACGGAAGTGTCCTCAAAGCCTTTTTTACAACAAAATTTTCATCTATGGTTTCACCCAATCCTTTGATAGTGTAAACAATATCATCTACATGAAGAAGATAGGTTGTTATATCTTCATATTATCTCATCTTGAGATTTTAAAATTGTGGTAATTTCCTTCAAACGAATTTCAAACTCTTGATTTCCTCTCTTGAACCTTGCACGTGTTGTTTCTCCTGATCTTTTCCTTAGAGTTGAAATGTAGCGCTAGCACATCCCTCCTGAGCTCTGGACTCTAATTGTTGAGTGTGCACTTGTTCCTCCCCTGTGTAAGTTTACACTATCTCTCTTGAGCTTCGTGCTTCCGAAGGTTATGACCTATGCCTAACTTGAGAGGGTCTTTGTGCACTTTGGGTGATCTATCTTATGAACTTTGGGATTTCAAGGAGCCATCTACACACTTCTAGATTTGGTTATAGAAGTGTTGCACTATGACACCGAGCAGAGGAATTCTAGGTTCCTTACAAAACTTATTAACCTAATCTCAGAATAGACTTCCACTCAGTTGAAATTTTATTTCTTCATAGTATCAGTTGGTTCACAAAAGTAGAGAGTAAGCTTATGATTTCTACATTGTGTGGAGATATTTTCTATGTTGTTCCTTTCCTCATTTAAACTTTTATATAGATTGGTAGCTTCTACTTGGATGTACTTTGTAGGGTTGTTACTTTTCCCAGTAAACTAGAGTAAGATGAAACTAGCATCTTATTAGGTTGTCTATTGAAGGTATTTGTTACTGATTAATTTTATGTCCTATTTTTATTGGATGGCTTACTATTCTTTAAATAACTAAGATGATGAATTATTGAAATAATATGCATTGTGTTATGAGGTGATGACTAAGACACCATATTCTCGGTGTCATTTTGAAGAAAATTTGTACATAAGAATGATAGAAATTATTTTATTTATGGAATAGATTGAAGGTATGGGAATTAGATACTTTTGTGTTCCTCAAAACAGTCGCCAGTCTTGAGACCTTAAATGGTCAAGATCAATCGGACGAATCCTAGACTTGATCATTGATTATGTGTCTTGGAGGTCCTAACCTTGCAGGATAGGTTGGGTGGGTAGCCTGTATGTTATTATATGTGAATTGGCAGATCATTCATGCATTAAGTGGTATCTAAATCTAGTAGTGCAAGGGAATGAAAGAAATATAATGAGTATTGTTTATCTACGTCACTATCATGTTTCATTGGTTCAAATGATGTGTTATGGATGTCAAAAAAAAAAATCTCTTACTATTCCACAATTTATTATATGATCAGGATTATTTTTTAGAATAGAATGAAAGAAGAGATATTACAATGAAATACACATAAATATTTCCAAAAATAAAGAAATACAGTAATACATGATTTCTAATAATGAAAGAAATGTACAGAGACTATAAAAATACAGAGTGAAAGACTCCCTAGATTGGTGGTAGCTTATCTCTGAGAAGATACGTGATGGCTACATGCATTCACAAAAAGATGATTGTTACAATCAGGCTCCAAAGGCCTTTTTAACATAAGTAAAATCCAAAACCCCAACCCCAGAAGAAGAAAATCCAAAAGGTTTGTGGGCCCCGATGGGGATAGTTGATACGTCAACTTCCCGAGGGCGTAACCTTTGCATATGATATCTTTTTGGGACGCTCAATACACCATTGGAAAGGTTTAACCTAGAAGAACAATTTCTAACTAGCTTAGGTAAGTGTCCTTGATAGTCACTTGGGCCCCAAATTCCCAAAAAAATGTCGTTTAGGGCCTCAAAATGGCCCCGAAAGTTTGGAACCCGAAAAACTGTCAAAAAACTGCCAAGATGGAAAACTGTTTTTCGAGCCCGTGGAATAGGTGGCTAGCCACTAATATCCACCTGGATCAATACTCCATCCTTAGGAATAAATGGTCTCCATTGTGTTGAGTTACTGGGGGAGAGAGGGAAGCGTTTGTTGAATCTGAATCTTGGTGAGTTGCTTGCTTTGCAGGAGACATCGTGTTTCTTGGTTTGTGGAAGCTTGTTACAAACCTGTTGTTGGTGGGGTTGAATATTTTCAATCGATTGGGCCACATGAGATGTTTGTGTGCAGAAGGAATATCTGCACTTTGTTGAAGTCTTTTCGACCCGCTTCTATTGGATAGAAGGTGCTCGGGTCGAGGCTGTAGTGGTTGCGGTATCCTTTTGTTCACCTTTTGAACAGATTGTTAAGAAGAGTAATTTTGTAGTATGAGATACTACCTTACGGCGCTATTTAGGTGGGAAATTAGTTGGAACTACCTCTGGTATTCTATAGATATGACCCCCCATAGAAACAATGACACTGTGGGATCGATACTCATAAACAGCATGGTGTTTCCACATATATGGCTGGCCCAACAGAACATCACAAACATCCAGTGGGGAAACATCACAAAATACCTCATCCTTGAAGGGTTGGCTTTCGTATAACAATTGACACTGTTGGTTGACACAAAGATCTCATCCCTAGCGAAGCCACCCGATGTTTTATGGTTGCGGGTGTGGTGTTGTCAACAATCCCAATTGTTTGACGACCTCTGTTGAGATGAGGTTCTTATGTCTTTCGCTATTAACAATAAAATGCAGTGGGGTCCCCTTCACCCACATCTGTGAATAAAAAAGGTGCTCCCCCTCTTTAATCTATGTTGGTTCTTCTAGTTGAATTGATGCGGTCATGACAATAGCAGTGGGATCTGCGTCGATGATCTGTCTTTTATCAATATTTTCTAAATCAAGGTTTGACTCCTTCTGTTTGATCTCAACCACCAATGACTGTTTTGAGTGACATTCATCGGTGTTGTGCTAGGGCATTTTGTGGAAATCGCACCATTTTTCAGTGTCCTTCTTCATCTTTCCATGACCCTTCTTTTCCTGTGGCTTGGACTAGTTTTCAGGAGGTTGTTTGTTAGAGTCATATTTATCATACTTTGGTTTTTGCAAATTTGCATACCTGAACTCCCATTTTTTTTGTTGCTTAAACTTATTCTCAATTTTAATAGCATATCGATAAGCAAAACTGACTGATGATATGTCTAGAAAATCCATTTCAGTTTGGATGTATTTGTGTAGCACCCTGTGATATTTTAGAACCAAATGTCGTTCGAAGTCCTTGATACCCAGCTTAGTGAGCAAGGTATGGAAGGTATTGGTGAAATCAGGAACTTCTTGGCCCCTTTCTTACCGCAGTGTGGTCCATCTCATATATTGGTCCTCATAGTTTCCAACAAGGTAATATTGTTCCTTTACGGCATCCACAAAAAAAATCCCAAGTGGGCTTGGCCCCATGTATTCCAGACTCCTCTGTGGAAATTTTCTCCCAGTAATTTTCCCACCAATGTTTGACATGGGGGAGAGCCTTAAGGAGTGCAAAGGTGATTTTTTCCCTATCGGAGAAATTATGAATAGAGAAATAACCTTCTAGCATATTCAACCATTTTTCTAGGGCATCTGCATCTAACTATCCTTCAAATATGGGAATATAAAAATCAACTTGTACCTTGAAAGGATAGGTGCTTCCAAAGTGGTCGCTTGATTAAGATGTGCATGTTTTTATTGGCAGGAGTTGAAGGATGTGGGAAAAAATCTCCATCATTACATCCCTCTGCTGCGTGAGAGATTACTCAAGCAACAGGTTGATAGAATCATCTTCTCTGTCATTTTTATTTTCTTCCACCATGGAGGGTTTGTTGGGCATGCGACAATGATTGTCCTCAAGAGAGACAATATCAAGACCCAACTTGATATACTCAGACCTCATTGGGGACATGCACTGAAAAACGATCAAGAGAAGCTTGTTTTGATACCACTGATCCGGATTATTTTTTATATCAAATGAAAGCAGAGATATTACAATAAAATACACATAAATATTGCCAGAAATAGATAAATACAGTAATACATTATTTCTATTAATGAAATAAATGTAAAGAGACTGTAAAAATACAGAGTGAAAGACTCGCTAGAATGGTGGCAGCTTATCTTTGAGAAGAGATGTGACAGATACTCACATTCACAAGAAGATGATTTTTACAATGAGGCTCCAAAGGCCTTTTTAACATAAGTAAAATCCAAAACCATAACCCCAGAAGATGAAAATCCAAAAGGTTTGTGGGCCCCGATGGGGATAGTTGATACGTCCACTTCCCAGGGGCGTAACTTTTGCATACGATCTCTTTTTGGGGTGCTCGATATACTGTTGGAAAGGTATAACCAAGAAGAATGATTTTTTACTGGCCCAAGTCAATGTCTTAGGTAGTCACCTAGGCCCCAAATCCCCAAAAAATGTCATTTAGAGCCTCAAAATGGCCCCAGAAGTTTGGAACCCAAAAAACTGTCGAAAAACTGCCAAGATGGAAAACTATTTTTCAAGCCCATGGAATAGGTGGGTGACCACCGATATCCACCTGTATCATTATATGAAGTAACAGAGGGTTTTTTACATATGGTATCAGACTGGGTTCAACCCTGCGACATTGGACCATTACGCCATCTGTTGGGTTAAACGAAATGATTGATTTAGATCGCTAATAAAAATTTGAAATTTCTCTTACAGGTAATCATCGTTAGAGGACACAGGGGAAGTAGACAACATGGTTTTTTTGGAAGGGGTATGACACCTCTGATAGAATCCATGCCCAAAAGGTATAACCCCTAGAAAGGTGAGTAGAATGTTGAGCAAGAGCAGATTGTTGTGGGAGATGTAGTAAGAATGATGAGATCCTTCTAGAGGATGTCAGAGCCATCTATCAACCTCCTAGGTAGAGATGAGGGTAGATCATTTGTACCCAATTAGGGTTCACAACACACCCCAACTGATAGTAGTATCATACACCGAGACCTCATCAAGGTGAAATTTCTCGAGTTCTGGGGTGCCTCGGACGACTTAATCTTCGAGGCATGGTTGGAGAACATGGCGATGTGCTTCGCATTTCATGATTACACCTCCAACATGAAAGTTCACATGGCGGTCTTTCATATGAATGGGGGTGCTCTTCTATGGTGAAAGACGCTCCTACCTCAACTAAGCATGGTCTTCGAAGATGTTTCATGGGAACTATTTGAGGAATGGTTCCGAGAGAGATATTTTTATGGAAAATTCACTGAGCATCAGCTTAATGAGTTCAACTCCTTACGAAAGGGTAGTCGTATGGTGCCAGAGTATGAGGCCAGATTCATGGAGCTACTTAGGTATTCTCCACATCTAAACATGGAGAAGTTAAAGCTCAACAAGTTTTTGTTTGACCATAACTTCAACATTCGTGTGAAGATGAGGATCTTAATGCCTCAAACTTTGCATGATGCGGTTCAGAATTCCCTCATAGCTGATGAAGAGTTGAATAATGTGGGTCAGGGTAGGACTCCTTCTAGACAAATTGGAAAGACATCATTAGGAGCGCAATAGTATCAGGCACCATCCAAACATATTGTAGCACATTGATATATTCCTAGAGAACTAATGTTTATGACACGACGATGACACACTACTCAGCAGAGGACCACAGCAATAGCATCGTCGACCGCAAAAGAAGTTTAGGCCTGTTTAATAGAACAGACCGGGATCACAAGCTGTTAGACCAGACGCTTCTACTTCGAGGACCAGGAGCACTGGATAGAAGACAGGATGTTGGACATGTGGTGAGAAACACTACCAGTGATATTTTCCAATTAAGAAGGCGAGATCGACTGGATCATTAGGACCCACTACAGTTGGAGATTTGGGAAAAGCACACAGGATACATGCAGCAGTGAACCACCGCTAGCTTGAGCATCATTCCACTGTGCTAGAGACGTCAGGTACAATCGTAGACCAAAAATACAGTATATTGATATATCTAAGTGCTACAAAGAGCTTCATCTCTAGTGTGGTGTTGAAGAGAATTAAGGTAAATATAGTCGAGCAGGATGAGTTCAAGTACATAGAAATGGCATCGAGTGCCAAACAAAAGGTTGGAGAAAAGGTTACAAGTTGTAGCCTTAACTTGGGAGACTTTGTAACAAAGGTAGATTATTATGTCATGATATTAGGATCTTATGACATAGTGATCGGTATGGATTGGTTGGAATCACATGATGCGATACTTAACTATAAGACAAAACGTTTAAGTTTGACGGATGATCTAGGACAAAATAGAGTTATTTTTGGAAAAAACCAAGGAGTGTCCTTGAGGTTCATTTATACCCTACAATTACAGAAGAGTATGTGCAAGGGATGTAGACTATATGAAACATTAGTGCTAAATGAAAAGGGCGAGGCGGAAGGACCAGAAAACCTTCCTATAGTGCAAGAGTTTGCAGACGTGTTTCCAGAAGAATTACTAGGTTTACCGCCCGAAAGAGAGTTGGAGTTTACAATAGTCTTGAAACCGGGAACTGAACCTATTACAAGAGCTCCTTATCGGATGTCAGTGCCTGGATTACAGGAGTTGAAAATGCAATTGAAGGAATTGTTCGATTTGGTACTTATTCATCCAAGTGTGTCACCTTGGATTGCGCTAGTTATTTTCATGAGAAAGAAGGATGGATCATGGAGACTTTGTATTGACTATCGTCAATTGAACAAAGCGAAGATCAAGAAACAATATCCATTTCCAAGAATAGATGATTTGTTTGATAATATAAAAGGGGTGACAGTATTTTCGAAGATTGACTTGAGATCAAGATATCACCAATTACGGATTAATAAAGAATATATCCCTAAGACAGCTTTTAAGACAAGATTTGGAGACTATGAGTTTACAGTTTTACTATTCGGATTAACAAATGCCCTGGGGGTATTCATGAGTTTGATGAATGGGGTGTGTCATGAATACTTGGAAAAGTTTGTTCAAGTTTTTTTTTATGACATACTGATTTATTCTCCGATGAAGGGAGGGCATGATGAACACTTGAGGTTTGTCGTGCAGTGCCTAAGAGAAAAAAAATTGTACGGGAAGCTATCAAAATGCTCTCTTTACAAATCTAAGATTCACTACTTCAAACATATCATATATGGAAAACGCATCGCTATGGATCCAATGAAAGTGGAAGCTATTATGAAATGTCCAACACCGACAAACATACATGAAGTACACAGTTTTGTGGGTTTAGTAGGATATTACCGACAATTTTTCGAAGGATTTTCGAAGATAGAAAATCCGATCATAGAATTGTAGAAAAAAAACAAGAAATTCTTGTGGACTGAGAAATGCATGGAAGCATTTCAAAGGCTCAAAGAGTTGTTGACGACAGCACCGATAATAAAATTCCCCGACATGGACAAGGATTTCTTGGTATCCACGGGCGCATTCAAGGAAGGGTTAGGCAGAGTTTTGTTGCAAGACGATCAAGTGATCGCTTACATATCAAGTAAATTGAGAAAGCATGAAGATAACTACACAACAAATGAATTGGATTTATTAGGTATTGTTTATGCCTTGAGAGTATGGAGACATTACTTGATTGGACGAAAATTTGAATTAAAGACAAATCATTGTGGATTTCAACATATTTTTACACAAAGTGACAAGAACATCTCGCTCTATTGAGCATACTATTATTGACTTATTCTTTGAGGACACGTGCTTGCAAGTGATCCGGGTATGGAACATTGTGATTTCATCCAGATTATGGGTTATATATCATGATGTTGAGGTGTTATAGTTGATTGATTATATTGATGTATATATATATATATATATATATATATATATGTTGACAGGTAATTTTGAAAAGTCGTCTTGAGTGTGCAGGACACATGACAGGTTATGGATGTCGATGGCATCAAAGGGATTCCTTGGACTCCGGATTGAGTCAGTGAGTGGATTGTATTGTTTGATTATTTCATTATTATGCACATATGATGTATGATGGATTTTAGTATGATTTATGTATATGTATTTTTGACATTGTTTTTTCAGTGGATGCAGGCTTGACGATGCATGTTAATTCGACTCATGTAAGGAGTAAAGGGGCCTTGCATAGAAAAAATATATATTGAGGAAGAGGTGTGGCATCATCCCCATCATAGCCTACTATCACTCCCTCCATGGCCAAAACTGTAGGTTAATGATTACCTAGTTTGGGTGGTCCACGATGTCATGAGGGTAAACTGAGACAGTCACTCATGAAGATTTCTAAGGGGTGCACAATAAGGTGGATTCCTTATTCCTTAGAAGCCCTTAGTCTCTCACAAGGTCAATCGAATGGATTTTTGACTCCAAGGGGTTGGACAAACTTCCAAAAAACAAGTCAATGCGAGTGGCACCCTTGGCGAACGAAGATGTGTCTTGAAGGACATGTCGCACAATTGAAACCCAAGACATTAAACATAGGTGGCCTGGAAAGAATTGGAATGATTAGACCTTGTGGGATTAAAATAATTAAGTAAACAAGATGTTATTAATTATTAAAGCCTAACAGAAGGCTAAGTCAGGGTCTAAAATTAAATAAAGGACTAATTGAATTGTGACATGAGTTAGGAATTAGGAAGTAAATACTTAAAGAATTGATAAAATGCACATGTGTGCATGAAATTATTAAAAAGGAATATTTATTTAGAAATAAATAACAACTTGAGAGAATGGGTTGTGCATAGAATAGTATTTGAGTCAACCAACCCTAGCCTAATTGAGAAGACTCCTAATCCAACTCTAACTAAAACCTAGTTAGGAGAAACCCATTAATTAAGGGT
>JASDQU010437520.1:69592-99160 GCA_032191745.1 Picea mariana | reverse complement strand
GTCTGTCATATTTTGTTGGGGAGGCCTTGGAAATATGACATAAATGTTATTCATGATGGAAGAAAGAACACTTATACCTTGGAGAAGAATGGTAGGATGCATATGTTGCTGCCAATTGAAGACAAGAAGGTGAAAGAAGAAACATGCAATACTATACTTCTCATGAGTGGGAAGGAAATTCTGGATGAAGTCAGGAAAGAAGAAGAAATGCAGTTTGTTGTGGTGACAAAACCTAGAGTCATCTTGACCAGTACTTCGATAGATGATCTACCTGAGGAAATTCAAGAACTGTTGGAGAATTTCGTTGATATAGTGGTGGATGATTTGCCTTGTTCATTTCCAACCATCAGGAGTATAAGCCATCACATTGACCTTATACAGGGAGGGAGTTTACCAAACAAAGCAACGTATAGATTGATGTCACAAGAGAATGAAGAGGTTAAGAAACAGGTCCATGATTTGATGGACATAGGGTTGATGAGAGAAAGCTTGAGTCCATGCGCTGTGCCAACAATGTTGAGTTTGAAAAAGGATGGTGGATGGAAGATGTGTATAGACTCAAGGGATATAAACAAAATCACCATTAGGTATATATTTCATTTACCCAAGATGGATGACTTGATGGATTACTTGAGTGGAGCAAAGTTTTTTCAAAAATTGATTTAAAGAGTGGATATCACCAGATTCGGATGAGGGAAGGTGATGAATGGAAGACAACATTCAAGATGAATGAAGGACTGTATGAATGGCTTGTCATGCCATTTGGATTGGCGAATGCTCCAAGTACTTTCATGAGATTGATGAACGAAGTCTTGAAAGATTTCATTGGGAAGTTTGTAATTGTGTATCTTGATGATATACTGATCTTCAGTAAGACTGAGAAAGAACATTTGAAGCATTTAACTTCTTTGATTAGGAGGTTGCAACAAGAGAAGTTGTTGATAAATCTGAATAAGTCGTCTTCATGAAGACATAACTCATTTATTTGGGTTTTGTGATCTCTTTGAATGAGTTGAAGATGGATCCGGAGAAGGTAAAAGCAATCAAATAATGGCCATCACCAAGGAATATCTTTGAAGTCAGAAACTGCCATGGATTAACCAGTTTCTATAGGAAATTCATCAGGAATTTTAGTGGAATTTGTGCGTCGATGATGGATACAGTAAAGAAAAGACATAAATATTTTCATTGGACAGAGGAAGAAGAGAAAAGTTTCAATTTGTTAAAGGAGAAGATAACTGAACAACCGGTTCTGGTTCTACCAAATTTCAGTTAGACATTTCAAGTGAGATGTGATGCAAGTGGATTTGCGATTGGAGCAGCCTTGAGTCAGGACAATAGGCTAGTTGCATACTTCAGTGATAAGTTGAATGAGACCAAAGGGAAATACTCCACGTATGATAAAGAGTTCTATGCAGTTATTCAAGCCTTGAAGAAATGGAGGCACTACCTGGTTCCGAAAGAGTTCGTTTTGTATAGCGACAACCAGGCCTTACAGTTTATAACCAGACAGGAGAAACTGAACCAAAACCATGCAAAATGGGTTGAGTTTATGCAGAACGTTACTTTTGTTATAAAACACATTTATGGAAATGCTAACAAGGTTGAGGATGCATTGTGCAGGAGATGTTTGATTCTGCAGGAGTTTCGAGTGAAGATCTTAGGTTTTGACAACCTTAAGGAAATGTACAGGGATGATTCAGATTTTAAAGATGCTTATGAAGCATGTGAGAATCCTGTTCTGAGAGACATAAAGAAATGGAATGAATACTTGATTCAGGATGGACTGTTGTTCATAGGAAATCAATTGTGTATCCTGAAGAGTTCCATGAGAGAAAACCTTTTGAAGGAAAAACATAGTGGAGGATTGGCTAGACATTTTGGCCATGATAAAACATTCACGCAACTGAAAAATTCATATTATTGGCCAAGAATGAGGATAGATTTCAAGAAATTTGTGAACAAATGTAGAATATGACAACATGCAAAGGGGAAAAGACAAGACATTGGGTTGTATCAATGATTTTCAATACCAGAGAGGCCGTGGGATGCGGTAAGCATGGATTTTGTGTTGGGACCACCGAGAACACGAAGAGGATGTGATTCCATATTTGTGGTAGTCAATAGATTTTCCAAAATGGCACATTTCATTCCATATTAGAAAACCAGTGGTGCAACATACATTGCAAATCCGTTTTTCAAAGAAGTTGTTAGACTTCATGGGTTACCCAAGAGTATTGTTTCAGACAGAGATACCAAATTTGTTGGTCGTTTTTGGAGGACACTATGGAAGAAGTTGGGGACGAATTTATCCTTTAGCTCAGGATATCACCCTAAGACGGACGAACAAACTGAGGTAGTAAATCGAAGTTTGGGAAATTTATTGAGGAGTTTGGTCACTGAACATCATAGTCAGTGGGATCAGATTCTTCTGCAAGCGAAATTTGCATATAATGACTCACCTAATAGGAGTACGTGAAAGATCCCATTCCAAATACTTCATGGAATGCAGCCAAGGGGAGTATCTGAGTTGAGATACTTAGAGCAGAATGAGTTCAGGGATGCTGGAGCGAAAGATTTTCCAGCAGAGATGCATGAGGTACACAATAAGATTAAAGAGCAGTTGCAGAGTTCTAACCAGGAATACAAGCACATAGCATATCAACACATGAGAGAGCTTCAATTTGAAGTGGGAGATTTAGTCTTAGCACACCTCAGAAAACAAAGGTTCCCAAGGGGAACATATAACAAGTTGAAGATGAAGAAGATAGGGCCATGTAAAATTTTAAGGAAGTTTGAGGCAAATGCTTATGAAATAGAATTACCAGATGATGTGGGCATATCACCCATATTCAATATAGAAGATCTATATCCTTACAGAGAAGATGAAGCAGGAGGAGAAGAGAATCAAAAGGAGATTCAGTGGATAAAACATATGCATGTAGTTGAAAATCCGTAGATGGAAAAGATCATTGATCAGAGAGTTAGAAAAAAGACCCGAAGGAAGAGATATTTTGAATAATTGGTAAAGTGGAAAGAACACCCCATTGAGGATGCCAATTGGGAAAGTGAAGTAGATATTCAGAAACATGAACAGTCGGTGCAGGAGCTCATGGACGTCCATGCATTTTTCAGCAAGAGGAGTATGATGCAGGAGCATCACCAACAAAGTGCGAGTGGAGGACAACTGTATATACACCAGCATGCATTTCGAAAGGATTTTGAATTTCAAAGGGTTGCACATTAATGCAATATCTAAAGAGGATGTATTTGCTTTTAATTTTTTGGGGAATTGTAATGCAGATCTTGAGCGTTACTCCTATTTGTCTGTTGCAAACATTTATTGTAATTAATGTTAAGTAGATGGTAGTCTTTAATCCGATANAAGAAGACTCCCTCGTAGGTGGATTGTATGATTCATTATCATTGTAATGGATGGAGAACAAGGAGAGATAGCTGTAGAAGAGTAGAAGAGAGGATTGTATGAGAAGAGAGTTGTTGCTGTTGAAACCCATGTACAAAGCACTTGAATTAATACAAGAATGCTTTAATCCATTTGTATGGTGTTTTATGGTTACTATTTGCATCTATTGAATGGTATGTTTACAATTTGTTTTACAGTCCCTATTATGCATTTGTTTCAATGCCATATGGATGTGAGTTCATGTTGAATGTATGAAGTCCGTGAGGAGAGTATAAGTTTCAATTGTTTCTCTTCTTGAGAATTCCTTCATGGAATGCAATGAAAGTCTGCAAGGAGTGCGTCGACAGATTCTAAATTTTATCTCAGAAATATTAGGAGAGATATCGTTGAACTTATACTTGCGGAAGTGCCATAGTAGCATATAACCGTGCAAGGTGTGCGTAGACTAGGTTGAGTCTGAGACTTTTTCAACTAGAGAAAGAGGTTTAAGAACCTCTGTCGCAAGGAGTGCACAGAGTCGAAGTTCAGATAACCAGAGGTTATCGTAAGGCCACAAGGAGTGAGTGCAGGATTCCTTAGAACCCCAGAGTTGCAACAAGAATCAATCTTAGGAAGGATAAAGACTTGGATATTTTGAAGGAAGGACGAGGGTTGAAGTTACCTCGTGGAATCAAGCTCAGAAGGGTTGATGCCAAGATATTTTGCAAGGAGCCATTGAAGGACCCTGAAGGATAGTAGAGACCCCTAGAGAGAAGAAACACTAACAACTGCGACCCATTAGATTCAGTGGAGTTGCAAGGAGGACAAGGGTCGAGAGTCATTCAACAATCGAAAGCTCAGGAGGAATAGTTTGAGCCGTCGATCTAAGAGCAGATCTGACCATTGATCCTTTTGTTGGGGAGGAAATTTCGGAGATCAGAAGAGAGAAAAAAGGAGGGAGCCACTTTCCAATATCCCATAACATGAAGTGTCGATTCACGAAGAAGTAATTAGGACTGTCAGATTGCGGAAGGGTGTAGACCTTTGATCTGATGCTGGCGGAGTTTGGAGATCAGACTTCGGAAGAAAAGGTGAACTAATTGCCTAGTTCGTGAAGCGCGAAGTCTCGAAGCACTTGGGAGTTGGCCCCAGGTCATAGTGGAGATCACATCAGTGGAAGTAAAGGGAAGGATCTAGTGTGCTCTAAGCTCTTGGTTAGAGTTCAAGTATCGGGAGAGTCGGGATGATTTGCAGCAAAACCACCCAAGACCTGAGGTCACGAAGTTACTTTTGGATAGGCATGTGGTCACAACTAGTGTTCACGTGGAGGAAGCTTGCGCCTAGTGCTAGTTCGCGTGGGAGAGGTTTCGGAAAAGGACATGTGGATTTGTTTCATAGAGGGTCCTGCAGGAACCGAAGAGCTTCTTCAGCTTGGGAGTATTAAGATCCATTGACCGAGAGGTCAGTAGACCTTGTTGAGATAGGTGCATTGCGTCAGAGATGATCGCTCTTATAAAATCAAGGGATATGGAGATATTCCAGTAAAACTTCCAAATGGTACTGTTAAACACATTCACAATGTTGTGTATGTCCTTGGGATAAAGAAAAACTTATTTCTGTGTCCACCATTACAAATCAAGATTTGAAGGTCGAATTCTTCAAGACACATTGTATAGTGAAGGACTTGCAGGATCATTACAGTATTGTTTCCTCAGGAGTAAGATTTGGAGGCCTATACAAACTTGATGTCACGAGCAAGAATCATCAAGCTTTAACTTCTGTGACTATGCCTACATAAACTCTTTTGAACCAAAGTTATGGTCACATTAATTATCATGATTTGTTGTTATTAAAAAAACAAAGTATGGTTGAAGAACTCCCTATGCTGAAGAATGAGAATGCTGCTTGTGAAGGTTGTGCATTAGGAAATATGCACAGAGATGAATTCCTGTCTAATCCTGATAGGAGAAAAATATATATATTATAACTTATGCACATTGATGTTTGTGGACCAATGCAGACAAGGTCGCTAGGAGGTGCTTATTATTTGTTATTGTTTATTGATGATTGCACAAGATACATATGGGTTTATTTCCTTAGAAAAAAGAGTGATGTTTTTTAATACTTCAAGGAATTTAAAAACATGGTGGAGAAGCAAACAAGAAAACCCATCAAAATCCTTCACTCAGATCAAGGGGGAGAGTATAGATTGTGGAACTTCATCAAGTACTACAAAGATCATGGAATAGTACAAGAATTTATAGTGCCCCACACTCCACAGCAGAACAAAGTTGCAGAAAGGAAAAATAGAACTCTTGTGGAGTGTGCACGAAGTATGATGAAAGGTAAGAATCTCTCAAATTCTTTTTGGGCTGAGGCCATTAGCACTGCTGTTTACTTAAAAAATAGAAGTCCAACAAGGTGTCTTGATCATAAAACTCCTTTTGAAGCCTTGTATGATTCTAAACCAACAATTAATAATTTGAGGATATTTGGGTGTAAGGATTTTACAAACATTCCAAAGGATAACAGGAAGAAGCTTGATGCTAAATCTATCAAATGTATTTTTATAGGGTACTGTTCAAAATTTAAAGCATATAAATTGTTTGATCCATCTACTCACAAATTGTTTGCAAGTACAGATGTAATCTTCCATGAACATGAATAAGGAAACAATGAAGACAACAGTCATGAAGGATGGCAGGTACTTCTTGAAGATGAAGAGGTCAAAGAAGAGAAACAACAACATGAAAAGGCACCCAGTGACATGGATACATCTAGCAGTGAAGAAGAATCTTCACAAAATGGAGAAGAAGTCACCAACCAATTGAGAAGATCTTCACAACAGGTTCGTCCACCTGAAAAATATAAATATTATGCCATAATGAGTAATATTTCAAATGTCATAGAACCCATGAGTTTTAATGAAGCTAATGAACATGAAGAGTGGAGAGAAGCAATGGAGGAAGAATATGACTCTATAATGAAAAATAAAACTTGGGAATTGACTGAATTGCCTAAAGATAAAAAGACTATAGGATGTAAATGGATATACAAACCTAAATTCAAAGCATACGATAGTATAGATAACCTAAATCTATGTATGCCCATAGAGGCAAAGGGGGAGGATGTGAGAGAGGATATGAGAGAGCTTGCAAGTCTGCTGTAATCTCCATGATCTGAATAATAAGACAACCGATACCTATGCTTGGTGGACGTAGCCCAACGTTTGGGTGAATTTCATGAAATCTCTGTGTTTCTTATATGTGTGATTGCTGATTATCATACATGAATTGTATTTTCCGCATTTGCAATTCTAACATATATTCTGCTTACACATCTCGATGTTCTGGAAAATAGTGTCGAGTGGAGTTTGGCGTTATTATCATTTTGGAAAACTGGAATCTCGAGGGTTTGTTAGAAATTGGATATATGTATCATTTACTGTAAGCCGTTAGAGTCCCAAGTGGCTTTCCATGTCTGATTATTGGAATACTGAGAAGATATTGTTCTTTAAATAAGTGGAATTAGGTTCCCCTACCCGATGGATAGATAGGTCATGCTTTTCTCATATACTCAACAATAATCCCCTATGGATAGAGGTATCTACGTGTGAAAATTGGAAGGGATGGAGACTTTTTACGTGAAGTCCCAGTCTACTGACTATTTGTCGGCATTAGTTTTGTGATTTCCTTGGGTCATAATCAATGGCGTGCAAGCTGTGCATTTTAATTTAATTTAATTTAAGTCAATGGTTATTGGGTAATCACCAGAGGAGTAAACGTCATAAAAAAGGAGGAGTAATATATAGATTTTTCTTATTCAGTCACGACTCACACAATTAATAAAGGTTTTGTTTTAGGTGTAATTTAAAAGTTTTATGTTTTGGATTTTTTCTAGCAGGGAATTTGGCTATATAATTGTATAATTGTATAATCGTTGTTGAAATCACATTTTTTTGTTACATTATAGATTCAACAAGTTAAATCCGTCAATAAATTAAATCCACAATTCCATTAATTTCTAATTAAATTTTTGAAAATAGAAAAAAAACAAAACATAAAAAGTTTAGACTATTTTTTTATAAATAAAATCTACTTATAATGTTGATGTTCATGCTCTGCGTTCAATGCTTTTTCGACTAAGCATATAATTTGAAAAGAAAGAAATAGATTGATAGTGATTATGAGATATATAATATATCCCCCTAACATTTCCTAACGCACGATTGAATAGTAATCAAGTCCATGCATTTGCAATCGCAATATACTGCAACATTGATTAATGCTAAATTAGAAAAATACTATAACATTGTTTTTGCTAAATCCAAAAAGTGTGAAACACTTTTTATTTTTGCTAAATCAAAAAAGTGTGAAACAATTTTTATTTCGCTGAGATTTATGTTAATTTCTTATACATATTTTTATATTTTTATGTCACTAGACATAGAGTGTTGGCTAGTGAGCCTTTTTCGCCATGTTGTTTTTATTAATTAGTATCCGAGCTTCTTTGTTTTATCAATTGGTATCATAGCTCTTATGGTCTTAAGGGCCTAATAGCTTCTCCATGGTGAAAAGAGGATGAAAATATTAGAGCCATGGTGAAGAAATTGTGATAATATCAGAGCCATGGTGAAAATTGTGAAGGAAGAGAAAAAATACTGAGTGCAGTTTTGTTTTGAGGACCGTACCGAGGACTGTATCGCAGACTGTATCACAGATCGTATTGAGGACTGTAACCCAGACCAGATCATATTTATACATTGAGTTTGCAGATGAGAATAGACCCCTGATATGACGATCGATCTGGTGGACATAGAATGAAGAAATTATGCAGCACTCAATGAGCCAATGAAGAAAAGACGCATCACTAGAATTACACACAATCCAAGGAGAATACATTACTGAAGGGGAAATTCGCTGATTTTGGAGTCCCTGTTGGTAAAATTTAGATTTCTCTTTTAATATTTATCTGTTTTTCACGATTTTAGTTGCGTTGGAAACTAGATTCCAATGCAGGGTATTTTTTTTTCTCAAGATTCATCTATGTTTTAAAGAGATTCATCCTGTAAGAAACGGATTTTGTCCAATTGCGGAATATGCAACCATTAAAATGCAGATTTCGACCTCCATACA
The DNA here is from genome assembly GCA_032191745.1 of Picea mariana. Taxonomy (NCBI): domain Eukaryota; kingdom Viridiplantae; phylum Streptophyta; class Pinopsida; order Pinales; family Pinaceae; genus Picea; species Picea mariana. Next base: position 90,622 of record JASDQU010437520.1, on the reverse strand, counting down.
AATCCAAATTAAGCATATAGCATAGTGTTGGAAAGGTGTTTTAGAGATCTGTCAAATACCTCTCATTATTGGTTGAAGAAATCAATGTTTAAAGATACAAACTTTCTTATAAAATTCGCCTCAAAATGGAAAACGAATGTTGAAAATGAAAAACAAATTTTTCTCTGAACATTAGTTTTTGTTTTCTGCGATAGAGATTGCAAATGGAACGCTTAGGTTATTACCCAAATGGGTATCTTCTATTTTTTCGATTGATTTTTTGTTGATGATATTTTATCCATAGAATTTCTCTGTGCCCATAACGAGATCTGACAAATTTCACAAATTTCCCTGGCATATTTGTGATATGCAAATACGCTGAAAATAATCACAGAAATTCCAACACTCAGTTATAAAGTGTTGCACCTTCCCAACACATCGATTTGCGATATGGATTAGATCTAGTAATTCGACCTTCAAGTAAACAGAAGAAACCCCTTGGGAGTAAGAGAAAGGAAATCTGAAAGGCGACCAAGATTCAACACAGGCAGATCTTGTATTTTTTTATTTTGCATTTCCGATCTGGTATCCCGCGAATTCGATCTGGTATATGGTATAAGTATATTTTCAACACATGGTTGAAAATTGCCCCCTTGTTGGACATCTCTGTTATTGTAGAAAAGGAGTTTCTGAAGAAATGTGATCTACTTTGCTAGTAGAGGCCATGAATCAGAGAAGCATGATCTTCTCCCAGTACATCTGAGGCAATAATCATCTCAACAAGATATTTGGATCACCACGCAGAATGGTGCGATTTCACCCACTTAGATCTCTTCTGCATGTCATATGATTGTTGTGTGTCCTCGTTTTTTGAAGCCCCTTGAGCGCGATTTTTGGTGGAAAGTTTTTCAACCGATATTAAATGATCAAAATGATTTCAAAAATCTTTGTTCATATCGAGGACTGGATTGAGGACCGGATGAAGGACCAGATTAAGGACCGGATTGAAGACCAGATGAAGGACCAGAAATTGTTTTAACATAAAGATATGGAGGTGAGTAAATGTAAGATTTTTTGCTTATTAGTAAATGAGAGTGAGCATGAGTGAGCGATGTTCGTTATTTCTTTATGACTTAGGAAAATTTGTAAGTGAATGACGAACTGAGTTTGTAAGAAACTCATTTTTTGAGAAGACATTTATTGTTTTCTGAAGTCTTTGAGATCAGAAGAGAAATGCTATGAATTGAAAGCCTTGTTAAAGCACGGTGAAGGAAAAATTAGATTGTAGCCTTCCCACTGTATGTGGTCTCTTAAGAGAGATACTTATAATAAAATTGAATTCTTTTGTTCCATATCCTAGATCTGCCCAAAATTGAATAAGGGGATCTTAGGTACACATTCCGTAGTGTGTTATGGTGAATATTTTCATGGTTGGATGTCTAGTTTTGACATAATCAATTAATGCAACACACAATACACAACAAGCAAGGAAATTCAAGCATAATTCATGTTATTCAAGCACAATTAAGCACATATGATCAAGCATAGGTGAAGAGAATTCTCAAACATTCAATTCCTCAACCACATCAACATTAGACAAATCAAAGGATTTCAAACTCAACACGTCATGGAGAATTTGAAGTTAAACTGTAACTTGCAAACAATGTTTGTTGTAAGATTACTTGATCAAGTGGATTTGTACTTGCAATAATGTATTTGTAAGTTTACTTGTCTTTTTGAAATCAAGTTGAGTTGAATTGTAATCTTCAAGTGCATTTTTGGATGAGCCCAACACCCAAGATTTATTGTCATTTGAGTCAAAATTGACAAGGTTGAGTAGTTTAACTCTAATCATTGTAATCAAGTTTTTGGGTGCATTTTTGGTAATATTTGACACCCTCAACTTCTTGGAAGAAAGCATTAAATTTCAAGCGAGCAAGTAAAAGCGAACGTGAAACAAAATCAAGCGAGTGTGAAGTTCAAGCAAGCAATTCAAGTGAGCGAGTTGTAGATAAGCCTTCTTTTGTCGAGTCAAATTGTAATCAGGATCTACCTGCACAAGGAGACCTCATTTAGTGTTTTTTGAAATGGCTCAAAATCTAGAATTATTAGAGTTACTGAACACTCTAATAAACACCACTGAAAACAACACAGTGATATTGAACAAAGCAACTCTTCAATCAGTGCTAACTTGTTTTCAAGTGACACAAACTAAAGTTAGACTTCTTCAAGCACAATCCCATCTATTGAATGATGAGTTGATAGATCTAAAAAAATCAACAGCCAGTGAAGTGTTCTGAACTAGCTTTTGTTCAACACAACCCTCTCTATGATGATGATGATGATGTTTTTGATCAACAGTTAGTGAAGGAGCAACTCAACAAGACAATTGTAGATGCAGACAAAGATGAATCTATTCATGAACCTGCATTTCAAGAGTTTTCTTTTGAGTTTAGTGAAGAAAACCTTTCAATGTTGCAACAACATACAATAAATCCACTTCCACAGATTTCAAAGAAACAAGTTCAGAATACTCTTTCCAATCCCATCATCAAACCTTGGGAAGAAATCATTTACAACAATAATAGAACAGGACTTGGATATGACAAGGAAGTTACCTTTTATATTCCTGATTATTCTAGACCAATCCAGTTCCAAAGTGTTGGATTCCTTCAAGAAGGTTCAACTTCCCCTATTCAAGTTCAACATCAGAATGATAAGTGCAAACATTGTAATCGAGTTGGTCACAAGGAGAATCAGTGCTTTTATCTCCATCCTTGCTAGCATTGTGGCAAGAATAATCATTCTCCAGACAGATGTTCAACACTAAAGAAACCTACAAGATTGAAGATTCACTAAGAGGGATTGATCCTTGGAAATGGTCATCAACAACCAAGAGACTATATAAGTCTTGCCGAAGAATTCATTCTCGAGTAAAGACCAATCTTGTAGCACATAACATTTTTGTACCTCACATAAGTGGTCCCCTTATGGCGTAGCTTTCGAGCATGACCCTCATGGGATGCGATAACATGTGTTTTTTTCCGCATGCTCACTTTGTGTTGTACTCAAATGGAACAAGTATGGTACTCTCTTATGCATAGAAGGAGGGAGTACAATGATGAAACTCTCATGCACCTCAAAGGGGGGGAGTTCAAAATTTAAGTGACGATAGTTCATGAAACCACTTGTGGTCTCTACTTTCAACTGACAAAGGGGGGAATTGATGATGGAATTGGTTGTCAGATAGAAAGTTTCGACAACAATAAACATCAAGTATGCTAGATGGGCATGAAATTTTCCAAATGGGCAATTGCAGTCAGTAGATGACAAACTTTAGTAGAATTATGGTTCAATAAGTTTAAGTTGAATCATACATAATTGGGATGTTGATTTTGATTTTGAGAGCAATGATGTGGACGTTTGGTTCACATAGATGGTCATTCAACCTAACAGAGGACAATAGCTTCCTTCTGCATTGTATCTTGGCATTTGATTGAGTTGTCAAGCATTTTCAGGGATGTGTCAAACTAGAAGTTGATTCACTTATCTTGATTCGTTCTCATCAGATTGGAGTTTACATTAAGTGAACAAATTGCATGTATCCTGGATCACATGATTACATAGTGAGATTTTCCATAGATGGAATACTTTGGCAGGATTATGGTTCAATGACTTGCAATTGAATCATACACATTATACATTGAGATGTTGTTGGACACCTAAAAGTCTCAAAATTGGTTAGTGGTCATCCAAAAACCATCAGATACATGGTATCAATTGGTCAGTGGTTATCCCAAACCACAAATTCAGAGAGCATTTTCAGTGATACACTGATAGTAGAGTGGTGATACTATGTTCACCAATTAGCAGAAGACATCATATTCTTCTCGCTCAAATACTTGGCAAAATGATCGAATTGTCAAGCAATCAGGGAATGTTTAGATATTGCAGCTGTTCACTTCCATATCTCAACTCTCTTCTAGTTTATTTTAGATGAACAATTCAACATCCAGATTGACGGTTTTTCAGGCAGTTCTTCATTGAGGCTCAACTCAAGAGTTTTAGTATGAAGACTTGGAATTGAGACCAGTTTATGCTTTCTTTTTGGTATTATTGATCGGACTTGTGATTGAGGGGGGGATTGTTAGCCTATGGCTTACCTTAACCAATCACTAAGTCTAAATTGTCACCTATATTTGTATTATTCATTTAGGATATTAGTAATATATCCTCAAGTGATGATTATTGAGTTAGTTAAGATTGCCTAGCCTAGTCATCATGCATGATTTTAGGATCTAGAGAAAATCTCTCTATTAGGTGGCATCACCCATTGTATATAAATATGTACCATTGGTGTGAATACATAGAGTGTTGGCTACTGAGCCTTTTCTGCCATGTTGTTGTTATTATGTATATTTTATTAATTAGTATCATAGCTTCTTTGTTTTATCAATAAATTTTATATTTTGATTTAATCCATTTTGTTTATTTTTAAAAAAGTTTCTTATAAATTTTATATTTTGATTTATAGAAATAAATTTTACTCATTTTATTTAATTTTTAGAATATTATATTAAGATTATTTTCCTCATATTCAAGCCAAGTAGGCCGTTGAGGTGGACTAGTCTATATTACACGGCTAGATTTATGTTTGCACATTTTTTAGGCAAGTTCTTGATGGAAAAGGTTCCATATGTGTATTTCACATGAACACTTTCTTGTATGTTGAGAACTTTGGGGCAACTTTACCATATGGCACCATATATACAACACGACTTGCTTGTATGTTGAGAACTTTGGGGAAACTTTACCACATGGCACCATATATACAACTCTTCTCTAAGTAGTCACGTTATCCTATCAAAAACATTAATTCATTGAGGTAATTTTTGAGCTTCCTTCTCTTCACACAAGTAATATCTAAGTTTCCATGTGTGCATCTAGGGATGACAAGTGCTAATGACACTAGTTGCATTTCTCCAACTATTTCTTTGTAATGTATTGCGACAAACAGGGTCTTATTCTCAAGGTCCATTCCTAAACAACACAACGAACTTTATGTCATTGGAGATCAACCGTGAAGATCAATTCAACTCCAGAATCAAGAACTTGCAAATAGTCTTTTTGTAAGTTTACTTTTATTTTTTTGAAATCAAGTTGAATTACACTGTAAACGGGTGAATTTTTATTAGAAGTTGACACCCCTCAGTTTTTGAGTTTGAATTGTAGGGTCTGATAGTTAAAGGGTAGAGTTGCAAGAAAACATTTGAGGTTTAAGTCAGTCTTTAAATAGCTCGAATTGATGAATTATTAGAGTTAYTGAACACTCTGATAATCTCTACTAWCGACAATATTGTCACAATTGATAATTTACAACTCTTCAATATGTTCTAACTTCTTTGCAAGCTTCAAAAGACAAATAAGAACTGCTTCAAATTTAGACTCAACTTCTTCATGATGAACTTCAATGAAAATATCTTCAACACTCTAAACTAGTCCTTGTTCAAAACAACCCTCTTTTCGATGATGATGATTCAAATCATCAACCAGTGCATGAGAAATTCAGTGTGCCAACTTCAGATACAAGTAATGTTGTGTTGCAATTTTTTTGTTGGAGATGATATTGTCACATTGTTTTCTTATTTGTGCTTAGTGTGCAAGCACTTTTGTGTCTTTCTCAATAGTAGGTGTAGCGAATATGGATATGATGTTAATGTCAACCATGTATTTGTAGAAGTGTGTTTGTTCACATATAGTACACACATAAGTTAGCGTGTTTTTAATACTTTCAAAATATGTCTCAATTACTTTGTTGGCCGTTGCATGTTTCTATTTTTCTTAGTGTTGCAAAGAGTCATATTTCAATATTTCTAGTTTGAAATGATGTAGTTGGATTGATATTTTATTTGCCATTTAGAATAATTAGAACTCTTTTTAAACATGTATCCAAGTTCTCTTCTTAATAATATAAATGTTAAGTGTTGTTTATTGGTTTTCTTACAATGGCTTTGACTTTATTTATGTAAGTTTTTTTAATTAAACTCGTGATTTCATTAATTAATTTATTTAATAAACTCTCTAATTAATAATGTTTATGTATTACCAAACCAAACTTGTATGATGGCCATGGACCATATTTTGCATTCTTTTTAAAATTTGTATTGCAATTTTTATTTTTTTTACCATTTAAAAAGAAATAAACCTTTACACTATAATCATACCATCCAACGTCCACATAATGATACCATAGAATATTACAATGAAGCCCCAAGTGATATACTATAAATATTTCCTTTGTTTACACAAATAGATTTAGAAGCTTTAACCGTCAATATTTGTTTGCTAAAGCACACAATGTACACTTTGATAACGTATATTTCCAAGTTAAATATTTCGTGACCTTTGCAACAAAGTAGAATATGAGAAATATGACATGGTACACGTGTTGTGTATATATATTTTCCATACTTATTATTAATTTTTATTATTGGTTTTTAAAAAATTAAATAAAAAAGAGATTTTCAACTCCTTAGTTAGAACTCTTTACTCTTCCATAAGTCCCCATAATCGAATAATACGTTATTTGTCAAGTTAAATATTCCATGATCTTTTAAACAAAGTAGAATATGATAATTATGACATATTGCAAGGGTTAGTTAGACACCCTTTATTCTTCCATAATTCCTCATAATGATAAAGATAGTTTATTTATCCAAGTTAAATATTCCATGACCTTTTAAACAAAGTAGAATATGATAATTATAACAAAGTAGAATATGATAATTATGACATATTGCAAGGGTTAGTTAGACACCCTTTATTCTTCCATAATTCCTCATAATGATAAAGATAGTTTATTTATCCAAGTTAAATATTCCATGACCTTTTAAACAAAGTAGAATATGAGAATTATGACATGCGGCAAGGTAAAGTAGAATATTATTAGAATATGAGAATTATGACATGCTGCAAGGGTTGTGGTATATATTTTTTCATGCTGGTTGTTTTTTAGAAGTTAAGTAACAAAGAGATTCTTCAACTTCTAAGTTAGGAAACCTTTGTTTTTTTATAAGTCCTAGCAATAATAATAAAGAGATTTTCTTAATAACTTAAAGTTTTATTGTAATATTTTATGGTATCATAGTTTGGATGGTTGGGTAGTATGTTTATTATCCTTTTCATCCGAGTTCAATTTCTTGAAAGTAGACATATTAAAGGCTTGTCAGCTTCGAAACATAAAAGACTTTTATATATTATTTATTAGAACCTTCCAAAAGGTGTATCTTAAATTCTTTTTGGTTTACTACATACTTTTATGTAAACCAATTGTAAAACTAGAAGTGGACGGTCAAAAGAGTAAAATAGCCAATTTGGTTCTAAGCTATTATTTCTTCTTAGGTTTGACTTTTCTTGTCAAAACAATAAAATCTTGACTCGCTCAATTTCATTCAAGATACCCACATGCCCTCTTCAATGTTCTAATAACACATTGAAGGATCTATCGGTTAGGGTTTTTCTTCTCCCCGCCTCCACTGCCTACGCAACCCTCACCCTAAATATTCACATTTCAGGCTAGATCTCCTTTTACTTATTCTTTCTGGAAATTTCCACCAGTTCAGTTTATAGAGATGGCCTCTTTAAGAGATAAAGTTTGTCCTTTTCTTAACTCGAATTTGCATTTTTATTTTCACTGAACTCTTTCAGCTACGATCTATCCTTTGATGCAGATCTGAGTAAATCAAGGTTGACACTATCGTGGAAAATGGCTTCTTTACCCTGGAATGCATACACTTTTTAGCATGAATTTCATTATCCTATTAATTTATGTGAATAATGGAGGACACGTTGTTATGGAAATTAGAGGCATAGAAAATTACCTTTTCGATATGATAGCTAGTTAAGGTGTGGAGTGAATGGGATCTTCATTACCAAAGACAACACCAAAATTCTTTGAGCACTCTCCCCATCAGTAAGACACATGAAGACAACATCAACATTCTTTGAGCACTCTCCCCATCAATAAGACACATGTATGGATTATCTCACCAATTGCAAAGTTTACTTGTTGTAACCTCTAAACTATAGCATGGACACAACTTTACATTCATTGTGATTTACTTCATTTGGGCCACCATGAGCACCATTGAACTGTGATGCCCTAGTCTGGGCTCAAACAATCTCACCAGATTGCATCTACATAATCATGCGATCTCTATGGGACCACGACAGATGATTCCAAGTGTGTTTTCAGTAGGGCATCCTTTCTCGTCACCCACACCATCACCCTTCATAGGTCGTTTGGTCTCTATTATGTATCATTTTTAGATACAAACAATTTTTCTTGCATAGCTACCAACACTTATATATTTCTATCGTGCATCTCCATAGGAAAATAGATGAGCTCCATGATCTTAATACATTGGAGCTCAAGTGATATATGTAAAGTTATGTGAAAAAGCACCTTCTATGTGATTGAATTTTAAGCCATTTGTGGTTACCATTTTTCAGTTTGTTACCTTGGTCATTTTCTCTCTTTTTTTCACTCAACCCTAGCATCCAAGTTGTCTTATCATTAACCCTATCCATTGGCACTTGCACACCCACATCTCTCCTTGAGATCTTCTTTCATGGCACCAACTCTAATTTTCATCTGTTTCTTGGCCTGTTCTATACTTAGCTCTATCGACAATGCCCGCTCAGAACATAATTTTTTTATTCTTATAGAAGTGATCAATATAGCTTCTGCAATATAGAGACCCAAAGAACATACAAAGCGTATCTGAAGAGAATTTTTGAGCTGCAACTCTCTCTGCAACTTTATATAGCTGCTCAACCTTCTCACCACGATAGGAGTAGATACCACTCATAATAGAACCACCTTCGTGCCTTCTCCAACAGTACTCCACTTGTGCCCTAGATCGTTGATTATGTATTGAGCCTTCTCTTGAAGCAACAACTTTGGAGAGTATAGTAGAATGGAGATCTTTGCATAATTTTTTATCAAGTTTTGAACTATTTTTGTTGGAGAACAGTTTGTGGACATTACACTCTCAGGTTCCCTGGTGCAGGATGACATAGTTCCTTTATCAAAGGTTGCCTCACCATTAAAACTTTGAAACCATCCTCAGTTCTACATTATAATCATTATTATTGAAGAAACTATGGCATGTGATTCACCAACATATTGGCACATTGTACATTGATTGGAGGTATTCCAATTTAGGTATCTCCACATTACTTTTTCTAGGGTTCCTTTAAATACAAATACACAAAACATAGGGAGGAAGAGACATTTGTGAGTTTAATTTCTCACACACACTCTTCGCCTCTCAGGCTTTGTTCATTTATAGATAAATCGAACATACGTTTTAGGAGAATTAAAAGTCAAACATTTTCATAACCTTCGTGGGAAGCCAAACAATTTCATTTATTTCGACATTATTTCCCTAACACTCCCCCTTAATGGAGAAATGAATTGTCTACAATTCCTAGCTGATTTCTACATATTTCAAATTTTTCCTTTCCAAGAGGCTTGGTAAAAACATCAACCATATTATCATCAATATTACACTAGAATAAGTCATTTTCCTTTGATTGTATCTTCTGTCTTACAAAATTATGTTGTATCTCAATATGCTTCGATCTAGCATGGTACATAGGATTGTTGGGTAGTTTGATGGAACTTTGATTTTCACATTTGATAAATGTAGGCACTTTTTTCTCTTCACCCACATCTTCAAGAATCTGCCTCAACAAAATGAACTCACAAGTAGCACTGCATAAGGCTTTGTAATCAAATTCAATTGATGACAAATAAACAATTGGTTGTTTCTTGTTGCTCCATGACACAATCTCGGATCCAATTCTAAATTCATAACATGTGGTTGATTTTCTGTCATTAGGATTTCCAACCCAATCTGAATCACAATGACTTGTCAACTCAACATCAAAAGTATCAATATATTTAGTATCAAAATTAACAGTCCCTTTCAGGTATCAAAAGACTCTCTTTGTTGCTTTATAATGGCTTTCATGAGGCTTAGCCATGAATTGACTAAGGTTGCTAACTGAATATGCAAAGTATTTCCTGGTAGTGGTGAGATAGTTCAAACTTCCCACCAATTGTCAATATAAAGTACTCTCCACCTCTTTTGTTTCATCATCACTGTAGATTTTAGCATTATCTTCCAATGGAATAGACACAACCTTACATTCATTCATATTAAACCTTTTAAGCAATTTATTTGTATATTTACTTTGTGTGACAAGTGTCTTACCATCTTCTCTCCATACATCAATACCTAAATAGTAATGAAATTCCAAGATCCTTCATCTCAAATACCAATGAAATCTATCTTTTGATTTCTTCACTCAACTTAGCTGCAATTCTTGTTATGATAATATCATCAACATACAAGGAAATCAAAGCAATATACCCCATTCTCATCATATGTCTTGATATACAAATTATGATCACTTTTACTTAAAAAAAAAACTTTATGAGAGAAGAAAGTATAAGTCTTTACATACCAAGATATTGGTGCATGTTTCAGTCCATATAATTCTTTCTTTAACCCACAAACAAGATGATCTTGACCCTACTTCACAAACCCCTCTAGCTGAATAAGATAAACTTCTTCCTTTAATTACCCACTCAGAAAAGCAGACTTAACATCCAACTGATGTAGTTTCCAATTATGTTTTGTAGTTAATGCAATCATTAATCTAATGGTGTTCATCTTAGCTACAAGTGCAAAAGTGTCTTCATAATAAAATCCTTCTTTCTGTGAATAACAATTTGCAACCAATATAGCTTTATATTTATCTATACTACCATCAACATTAAATTTGGATTTGAACAACCATTTAGATCAAATTGGGACTTTATTTTCAGGTAATTATGTTAATTACCATGTTTCATTATTCATTATGGAATCATATTCTTCTCTCATGGAATCCCTCCATTCTTTATGTTCTTTAGCTTTTTCAAAATTCAATGGTTCCATAATATTCATTACTTGAGTAATTAATGCATAATATTTATACCTTATAGGTGGCTGAGTTTGTCGTGTTGACCACCTTGGTGCTTCACTACTTTCACCTCTTCTTCTAATTTGTGGTTTATTTTCTCCTCCTCTTGGTGTGCTCTAGATACTTGAAGTGTGCATGCTTCTTGAATCTTCATCATGTTCTTGTTCTTGTTCAACATTTGCTACTTCTTTGACATTTTCATCATCGTTAGAAGGGATATGCCATTCATCATTACTATCCACCTTGTGTGCTTCATCTGCATGCTCATCAAATAATACATCTCTAATTGAAAAAACTTTATGTGTGCTGGGATCAAACATCTTATATTCTTTGTGATCATAACTATAACCAACAAACCTGCACTTTATTGCTTTATCGTCAAGTTTTATCCTATATTCTTTGGGAACATGAGAAAAATATTTGCTTCCAAATACTCTTAGGTGCCTTACTACCGATTTATAGCCATAAAGTGCTTCAAAAGGAGTTTTATGATTTAAAATTTTAGTTGGAATTCTATTTTTCAAATAAATTGCAGTATTGATTGCTTCATCCCAAAAACCATTTGTAAGATTTTTACCTTTTATCATGCTCCGTGCACATTCAACTAAAGTTTTGTTTTTCCTCTCAACTACTCCATTTTTCCGATGACAATGAGGCACTGTATACTATTGTAGAATTCCATTGTTTTTGCAATATCTCATGAATTCTCTTGATGTGTACTCCTCTTCTTGATCTGATATTAGGATTTTGATGTACCTTCCTGTTTGTTTTTCAACCAAGTTCTTAAGTTATTTAAAATACTCAAAGACACCACTTTTGTTCCTCATAGAATAAACCCAATTATATTTAGTGCTATCATCAATAAATATCAGGAAATAGTATGCTCCACCAAGTGATCTTGTTTGCATGGGACCAAAAACATATGTATGCACTAGTTCAATAATTTCTCTTTTTATTTTATTTGTATGAGTAGGAAAATCTTCCCTTTGTTGCTTACCTAGTGCACATCCTTAATAAGTATTATGTTCATTCTTAAGCAAGAGAATTCCCTCCACCATTCCTTTTTTTGAAGTAGCAACAAATCATTATAACTAATATGACCATACCTTTGATGAAACTGTCCTTTTGTTTATATGGTTGTAGATGCCAACGCTTGATGACCCTTCCTTGTCACATCAACCTTGTATAATCCCTCAACTCTTATTCCTATTGCAATAATCTTGTAATTATCCTGTATACCTTTTACAAAACAATGAGTCTTTTCAAATTCAACTTTCAAATAGTGATCTGCTATGGTGGAAACTAAGATTAAGTTATTCTTTATACTAGTCAAACTCATGACATTTTGAATTTTTTTAATACAACCGTTTGAAAAGGTTACATACACATCACCATATCCTTTAATTTGATGTGATTGATCATCCCCAAGATCTATATTAGTACCATTATTAGTCTCATGATAATTTTCAAACCAATCCTTATTACAAGAAATATGTATGGAGGCACATAACCAACAAATCAATCATTTGAGTCATTTGTTTCCTTTGACAAGGTAACATCTGAAAGAAATAGCCTAATATTTTTTAAATCATCATGTAGTGTTTCTCCTCTATCAACAAAGTGACCAATATTCCTTCTATTTCTATGTGACCAATTTGGTTTGATGGTGTCATACCTTGATGTGATTGTTCTTTTGGTGTCTTACCACCCTTGTTTATTTCCCATGGCTTGCTTCTGTATGGTGGTTTCTCCTTTTCCAACAATGTCAAATCTGTACTTGAATACTTGCAATTAAAATTTTTCCTTAGTTCTTCTTCTTGTAAAAGAATACCTGCCAATTCATCAAATGTAGGAGTTCTTTCTCTAGCCGCAAGACCAATAAGAAACATAAGATATTCTTCTAACATTCCATTCAATGTTACAATTACCAAATCTGTGCTAGATAAATTTTCATCAATATCACCAAGCTTGTCTTTCAATTCTTTAATTTTAGAAAGAAAATTATTGACATTTTCATTCTCCTCCATTTTAATTGAAAGCAATTTACTTCTTAGGAACAAAACTTGGTTTGTATTAGCCATTTCACACAAACCTTTAAGTATTTCCCATGTCTTTGTGGATGTTTTGCAGTCTCTGATATGTGGAATAATATTGTCCTTCACAAACATTCTAAGAATAACTTTTGCTTTTGTTTCTCGTCAATCCCAATCTTGGACTGAGTTTGCAGAGGCTTTCAGTTTGGCTTCTTTTTTGGATGAGATGGACCAAACGTTTGTCCCTTACATCAAGGTACGATTTTTATAATTTCCAATTAACATAATTGGACCCATCTACCTTGTTTGATTCACTCAAATACGAATGAGTCAAAGCATTTTCTATATTTAATCACAATTAAAAAAAAATCTCGCAATTAATACACCAATTTCTACACATAGGATCCTTCCAAATCGAAATTTAGGAATTAAAAAAGAATATATCTGTAAATTTTTACCGATGCCAAGACTACAACCATGCTCTGTGACCTCTGCAAGGGTTTTCTATCGATCTCCTTCTATGGCTCTTCTTCCATGGTAGCGACTAGGGCAAAAAAAAAAAAAAAGCCTTGCGACTCCCTAGATTTGCTCTATGCACAGACTTCTCCTGAGCCTAGGTTTCACCTTGGCTTGCGGGGTTTAACAACTAGAACCCCCTCCCCCCCCTCTCTCTCTACATGTGGGATCACTAACGCGATCAAAGATTTGATACCAAAATAAAAATACACAACACACAAGGAGGAAGAAACATTATGAGTTTAATTTTTCACACACATACTTCACCTATTGAGATTTGTTCATTTATAGATAAATCAAACATATGTTTGAGTAGAATGAAAATATAAACATTTTCGTAACCTCAGTGGGAAGCCAAATGGTTTCATTTATTTCGACATTATTTCCCTAACCCCTTTTAGGGTTTTTCTTTCTACGTGCCTATCTTATGGAGCTAGAGCCACATCCCTCACCCACAACAATCTTTTATCTTGATAGCTCATCTTCACTCAATTATCTCCAAAATTAAGATAATTGACTCTTAGGTTAACTCATATTATAGTACCCCACATTTTCTGTTGTGTTGATCATCTACATACTTTCATTGCTGACATCACATTTGAGATATCTACAATGTTTATGGTCTAGTATTTGAAGGAGACAAATTTATTCTACGGAATCTATTTCCTTTGTGATTATTGGCACAAGATTTTTGTTTAGATAAGTTCGGACTATAGCGATTCTCTCAATACATTTTGATCTGATCACCAAAACATTCCACGCCATCACCTGCACTTGAAGGTTTTTGGTCTCTCAACATTCTCAATTTTGGACAACACTACTACAATCTTGCAAACAACCACAATTGTTTCTCATGAATTACATATTTTGTCTCATGACAAGCTGCATCTTCCAAGCCTTCAACACTCTAGGATTACCAACAATAACACTCCTCATTTTTGCTAAAACAACATCAATGAATCGACATTCTCTTACTACTCAAGCCAATTTTTCACACATAACTCCTACAGTATGCCCCATGTCTAGTTTGATGGGATAACTTGTTCCCTCAACGCAACACAACCAAGCTCATTTACCGTCCCTTCTATTCCACCAGCATTGGTTTATATCACCAATAACATTCCCTTGGACTCTATTACACAACACTAGTCCACTAGATGCCATTATGATTGTAGTTTGGTTGCTACACACTACCTTCTACACATGGATCTTATTCAGGGCATTCGTAAAACCATTACTATGTATATCCACAATGATCTATGAGAGACATGGAATCTATTCCTAATAATATTGCTTGTCGTAAGAAAGAGGATTCTTTCTTTACCACGTTGTAATTGCTTTGTAAGGAGCTTTCACACATATGTTGTATACTTACGCAACCACTACAAACTTCTAGAAAAGAAGTGATCCAAATCCCTGATGAAGGTCCCCTGTTTTCATAATGTCAAGATAATATATCTATTGTACCATTGCAAACATATGTTTTTTTAAAATCCAATTCAAGGGAGTCAACATGGAGAGTCTATTTTAGTTGAGAAGGGGTGTAGTTTTTGTAGGGAGATTTATCAAATACCATAAACCACCAATCCATCAAGTAATCTCTCCAGGGATGGAATGTACATCATTCCATACAAATACACCTCTTTCTTGGATCAAGTGGTTCGTTGGTTTGAGGGTCAATAAAAAACTGAACAATCAAATCTTTGGGTATATGCAAGTTTTTGACTTCTTCTTTACAAATGCTAGTTGAGTAGTATTCTGATCCATAGTTGAGGGACTAAGAGTCCACTCAATTCACTAACATAGATACTATTTTGGAATATGTTTTTTTTCTTTTTTAATGACCAACTCCAGTGGAAAATTCAATGAAGTAGAATTATGTTTCCCCTCCAAAGACCAGGCAACATTTAAAACAATTTGTCTTCAACTCAACAATAGGCTAGGTCAATTAGTGATCAAGCATTAAAATGGAATCATAACTCAATGAATACCTCAATAAATAATCACGACAACATACCCAACATATTGCAAAGGAAAAACAAACATTTGAGACAATGTTTTACTATGGAAACCCCAAATTCACAAGATATTTTATTACGTTCAAGAGAATATTAAAGAAGAGTGAGCTATACACAGACTCTATGTATTGTTACTCACCGTGGAGATCAAAATTGCATCAAGCGATGGTTCAAATACATCTTCACTTAGAGTGAACATACACATTAACTCCTTCGTCCACTCTGTAAATGTGTTGAACCTGCATAGAATAGATCTAGCTAGAAAATACTACACACATTTGCAGAGAGAAATTGAGAAAGAAGAAGAAGCAGAGAAAGAATAAAAGAATTCTCATTAACCGTTATGAATAATGAATAATTTACACATGATATACTCTATATAACTCAATGAATGCACACTGGAGGAGATCCAATGCGCCATAATGGTGGTCTAGAGTGATCTGGACACACACCATCAGTTACGAGAGTGAACTGCCACCTAGTCTAGTCTCAGGCAGTTACGGGAGTGAACTGCCACCTAGTCTAGTCTCAGGAAGTTACGGGAGTGAACTACCACCTAGTCTAGTCTCAGAAAGTTACGAGAGTGAACAACCACCTAGCTGAGTTAACTAGTCAACCAGTCTTCAGTTAACTGACTGAAATAAAGTGTAGTGAGGAGATCAAGGAATCAAGGGTAATGTGCTAGTCTGGTGATGAAACCAAGGCAAGTGCACATTAGCATGGTGATGATCCCAATGTTGCACGGTGACAAAACCATTGCAACATCTAGACTCAACTCAACTAGTCAAACTGAAGTGTCAACTGAAGAGAATATTCTCCAGTTTGAATATTCTCCCCTAAAATACAGGAGGCTGGATAATGACTAATCATGACTAATAAACAAGGAAAAACCTTAGGAAAAATAAATCCTAGGTGTGTGTAAAGTAACTCCAACACCCCTCCTGAACATCACTATGGTGAAAATAAAGAATGGGTCCCAGCAACGAGGCCATGTTAGGTACCCAAATAAAAAATATACACTGAAATAAAGTGAGGAAAGAGGGAAAACCTAATGGGAAAACCCCTCCCTCAAGGTACAATGTATGTAAAAAGAAGAACTACAGTTGTTGGGCAACTGTGTCCTTCACTCCAAGATGACTTCGTAGAGAATGGAACTTCTTCTCAGTGAAGGTCTTGGTGAAGATGTCTATCATCTGTTCTGCTGAAGGAAATAACTATAGGTGAATGATACCCTCATGTACTAATTCTCGGATGTAGTGCAAGTGGATCTCGATGTGCTTCATCCGCTGCCTCTAAATTGGATCTCTGTAGAACTTCAAAGTGCTTTGGTTGTCACACTAGATGATGATTGGTCGATGAAATTGAATGCCCAACTCAGTGAGAAAATTTTGTAGCCACATAGCCTGAATGGTTATGTTAACTACCCTTCTGTACTCTTCCTCGACTAAAGATAGACAAATGACATCTTGCTTCTTGCTCGACCAACAAATAGGCCTAGAACCAAGATTGAGTGAGTAACCGGATGTGGACTTGCGATCAGTGCTATCGCTAGCCCAGTCGGAGTCAGTAAACTTGATGAGATCTAATGTAGAGTCTACTGCATAATGAATCCCAAATGTGATGGTGCCCTATATGTATCGAAGGATACACTTTGCAGCCTTCCAATGTAGCTCATGCGACTCCTGCATGAACTTGGAAACTATGCCAACTGCATAGGAGATGTCTGGTCTAGAGTGTGTGAGATACAACAAGCTCCCCACTAGCTGTTTGTACAGTGTGTTGTCAACCAGTGGAGTCTCCCCACCATCCTCAAGTTTGACGCCTAATAGGAAAGAATTTGGAGAAGACTTGTAGTCTGTCATGTGAAATCTCTCAAGGAGATCTCGTGCATACTTGGATCAAGACAGTTTGATGCCCGATGCATCCTGACTAATCTCGAGTACAAGGAATAAATGTAGCGGACCCATGTCCCTCATCAAAAAACTATCATGTGGAATCCTCTTTACTGCAACAATCACTGAAGTCGAGCAACCGATGATCAAAAAATCATCAACATATAGAACTAAGAGTAGAAGTGAATCAACTGTCCTAAGCATGTAGACATTTGAGTCTGATTTACAATGTACAAAGTTTTGTGACAACAGGTAGGAGTCCATCTTGGCATACCATGACCCCGAAGCTTGTTTGAGGCCATAAAGGGACTTCTTCATTCGACAGATCAAATATGAGTAATCCATAAATCCATGGGGCTGCTCCATATAGATCTCCTCAGAGAGATCATCGTGAAGAAATGAATTCTTCACGTCCATTTGATGGACTTCCCATCCATTGGTTGCTGCAATGGAAAGTGCCAATCGTATGGAATCCATATTCACTACTAGAGAGAAGGTCTCATCATAGTCAATTCCATGCACCTACTGAAATCCTTTGGAAACAAGCTTGGATTTTTATCTTCTAATCTGTCCATCTGCTGCGTTCTTGGTCATGTAGACCCATCTGCATATGAAAAGTTTCCTTCCAGAAGGAAGGGGAACTAGATCCCAAGTCTGGTTCTCGAGGAGGGAGTTGTACTCCTTCTGCATGGCAGATTCCCAAAAGGGATTTCCAGCAGCCTCACCATATGACTGTGGATATGAATACTAAACCAAGAAAAGATGCCTGGAGGGAAATTTGCTTTAGTGGAAGTGAGTGCAATAGGAGACTCCTCAAAATTAGATTTATTCCTCCTAGTATCGGCTGGATCACCAACAGGATCCCCTCCATCTTGAAGAGTAGTTTGTGCCCACTTAGGCCTCTTCTCTGGCTTTACAACTGCATCTAGATGCTCTGAATCTCCATCCAACTGTACTGACTTTGTATCTGAATCATCTGAGTCCTTTGAATCATAAATCTCATATGAAGAAGAGTCATCATGTGCATGCTCATCATCTCAGACAGGTGGAAGAATGAAGGTGTCTGCATGTGGCTGCTGAGGTACATGTGAGACACTTTCCTCGAATTGGAAACTTCACTCAATGATGAGCCCGTCCGAGGAAAGATCAATAATTCTGTATCCCTTCACACCATCAGGGTATCCAAAAAAATACACTCAGTTCTCTGTGGATCAAGTGCCTTCCTCTTTTCAGAGGGAATCCGAGCCCATGAACATGAACCAAAAATACGGAAGTGGGTCACTTCCAGTTTGAGGCCGCTCCAAGCCTCGTAGGGGGTCTTATCCTTGACAGATCTACGGGGAGATCTGTTTTGGATGTATGTTGCACAATTAAGTGCTTCGGCCCATAGTCTCTGTGGTAGTGACTTTTCATGCAACATGCAAGATGCCATCTCCTTTAGAGATATGTTTTTCCTCTCAACAACTTTGTTTTGCTGTGGAGTATAGGGAACTGTGTGCTTCAACTGAATCCCTGCCTCATGGAAAATATTATGAATCTCATTACTGACATACTCCCCCTGTTATCAGTTTGGAGGACTTTGATTTTCTTTCTAGACTGTGTCTCAACCAGGGCTTTGAAATCTTTGAGGTGTTGAAAAACCTCAGATTTTTGCTTGAGAAAGTAAATCCATGTAAAACGTGAGAAATAATCAACAAAAATGATAAAAAAACTCGCTTTGCTGATACATGGATGCGGAAAAGGACCCATAAGGTCAGTATGGATCATATCTAAAGGCGCATAATCTCTCTGAGACTTTCCTTTGTCGAATTTCTCTTGAGGGTTTTTTCCAAGAACACATCCCTCACATACTCCCTTGAAGAAATGAATGTCTGGTAGACCATCAACCAATATTTTCTTGCTAATTTGTTGCATGTATCTGAAATTCAAATGTCCAAACATTTCATGCCATATCCTACTACTTTCATCAGCATGAGTAAGCAGTAAAGTAGAATCTAGTTCAATAAATTCATAAAATGTATACAATCTAGATTGATGATTTACCTCACTGGTAGCAACCCTGGAGTTGGTTTGCATGTCATATATGTCCACTGCATTTGGTGTGAATATTAATTTCTTTCCGATGTCAGAATTTGTCATCTGATACACAGAGAGAATGTTGATGAAAAGTTTGGGAACGTGCAACACATTCTCGAAGCTTCCATTGGTGAGTTCAATCCTTACTTTTCCAGTGACTTCGATTGAAGAGTTGTCCCCCATCAAAATAGGAGGACCTTTGCATGCATCCAATGAAGAATAGAGTGCTTTTGAGGCAGCCATGTGATGTTATGCTTCTGAATCTACGATCTAACCATTGGGAGAGGAGTTGATGGAAATCAAGGCATGGATAGAATTGCCTTTCTTGGGATTCTGATCTTCTGGATTCTTCTTCTTGGTACCCTCGGGGATGTGATATACAAGGTTGTTTTGATGAAGTATTTGAGTCATTAGATCTATTTGTTTTTACATGCATGCAGATTTTGGATGGAATCCTTTGTGGTAGTACGTGCATTTCTCCCCTTTTCTTCCCTTTTCCCCTTTGGATTCAGAGGCATCGGTGAAGGGTTTTGAGTACCCTTCCTTCTTCGTATTTGCACGAGATTTCCTTTTTCCTTTATCTTTATATTTCTGATATTGATGGCTGCCATCTTTCATAGTAAGTGCATGCGCCTTTGGGCCTTTGATTTTTCCCATGTTGATGAGCTTGGTTTTCTCTTGTGTCAGGGATTCGATAAAGTCCTCAAGAGAAGGCATATTTCAGGTGGCTCTAGAGGTGAATATGACTGAATGGAATGTGGACATGAACACATAGAATTCATGACCATGTTTGGAGAGAATGGTGAGAACCATTTGTTTCTCCTCCTTATATTTATCAACCCCGCAAGCTTTGAGTTGCGATAGTAAATCCTTGAATTTTGTAAAGAAATCTTGGATATTATCAAAGATTTTTCGATCCAATGTGAGAAATTCCACCTAAAAAATGTGTGCCCTTATCTTATCCTGTTTTCCAAAGAGCCTTTCCAAGGTGGTACTGGCTTCATTGGGACTCTTACAGGAAGATATGTGAAAAAGGAGATCGGGAGAAATAAGACTGCAAATTGTTCTGAATGCTTTATCCATTCGATTTAAGTACTTAGATTTTTCTATGGCTGAAGTCGGTTATGTGTATGTATTCAAGGTTAACCTATTCAATTCTCTAGTTCGAAGATGTATGACTATTTTCTCCTTCCATGCAAAGTAATTGTAAGGTGTAAGAATGAATTCTTTTGGGAAATCCATCTTTCCGTTGTCTTCAATCTTTTGTACCTGCAAATTTGTTTGGTGTAGATTTTTCTTAGCAATCTATCGGCTCTTATACCATGTAAATGTGTTGAACCTACAAAAAATATATCTTTCTAGAAAATACTACACAAATTTGCAGAGAGAAATTGAGAAAGAAGAAGAAGGAGAGAAAGAATGGAAGAATTCTCATTAACCATTATGAATAATGAATAATTTACACATGATATACTCTGTATA
>JASDQU010437520.1:24968-34997 GCA_032191745.1 Picea mariana | reverse complement strand
ATCAATGGTTGGGCATCATCATAAAGAATATGAAAAAGAAGACATGGCGGTCAGATTGGCTTGGCTAGAGCAAGGCATTTCTACATTGGCAAAGTTGGTGACACAACTGTTGGTAATGAAGGGTAAGGAAGCACACTCAGCAAAGACTAAGCATGAATAATACAAGGTTGGCCTGCAAGGTCCCAAAGGAGAGATGTTTGGAAACTCAAGTTATGGCAACAAATTTTCTTCATCTTCCAATATTCCTTTCAAAGTTGAAGCGAAGCTTGAAATACCCATGTTTGATGGAAAAACTAATGTTGAACCCTGTAATGTTCCTAACTGGCTAGTCTAGGAAATGTTGCTAATGTGTGTGTAGGATTAATGGTTTACAACATATAAATGATCATACAAATAACAAATGCGACAAAAGACTGCAAAGTTTATATTATGATATCTCTATGGAGTAAAAATGTTGAATGCGGTTGAATCAAATGAATCACTCAGCTAGATCAAATGACAAAAGGATCTTAGCCAAAATACAATAAGAAAACTAAATGATAATACCTGATAATAGATGATCAATGTGGGATCAATGGATGAGCTGGAATTGTGGCAGCTCACACAGTAACTATTGAAAGTCCAAAAAGTTCTCCCAGGTGGCTAAACCTCTTGGAATGGCCTAGAAATTGTCCCAAATGGTGCGTCATGCTCTAGCTCTCAGTCATGGTGACTGACCAGTCCCTCTGCTGGTGTGTCTAGAACCTAGATGGATCCCCCTAGGGCAATGCACCCCTCTCTCACTGGAAAAATGTGCCCTAGTGATTCCACCATCGGAATCGGTCGAGATGTATCTTAAAATTATCGCCTTGGTCTACTAGGAAATGGGTCGAAAGGGTTTCCCTGGATATGATATGATGATCGCTCAGGAACCCCGAATGTGTCCGCCAAAAGTGTCGCACTCCCAAGTCTGGAAAATGCACCCCAGATGATTCCTCTGTCGAAATCTGACGAGGAACCAAGAGAAATATGTGCCTTGCCTTCCTCTCAACTAGGTCGGAGGGAAATCTCTGAACTCTCCCTGGATGGGAAAAGTCGATCCACTGAACCTCCTCAGAAGTTGCGCCCTCACCCTAGATAAGTGAACCCTTGTTGTTGGAACCTATGTAACTGTTGTTGAAGAATGATGGAAGACCTGTGTGATCTTCCCGGTGACTAGGGTGTGTCTCTCAACACTGAAATCAGCCGACTGGTGTCTTCCTTCTGGAATCCATTGAACTAACTCTCCTGAGATGCGCCTCTCTCCTCAATGACAAGTTAAAATTTGCATAATGATGAATTAGGTCATTGACCCTTCTCTTATAGATTTTCTAAAACCTAATTCACTATTGAAACCCTAATTCGTTGTTGACTTTTAATTTTAGATCGTTTGTTCTATTTTTAGCTCATAATGGCTTAAAATCACTTTTAACCACTTTTGGCTCAATGTCACTTTCTGAACATAATACCTTTGACTGGAGTGACCTCTAGTAACACTGTTTACCCCTTTTCTGGCCCTAGCTATAGTTTAACATGGCGGTTTAGACCGTTAATCCTCCTCTCTAGAGATTCTATTTGGAAAGTGACATTACAGTCCTCCCTTCCCAAAATTGCTTATCCTCAAGCAATACCAATCCAGGGTGTTGAAACACCTGCTTTCTCTCCCAAGTAGCATCCTCTATTGGAAGGCCTCTTCGTTTGATCAAACACTCTCTGATGACCCTGCTCCTCAGTTTCCGCTCTCGAAACTCCAAAACCACCTCCAGAACCAACTCCAACTATCCGTCCTCATCCAATGGGGGAAGCTCCTTTAATGGGCTAATGAATTGTCCCACTACCTCTTTAAGGAAAGATACGTGGAACACGTTATGAATATTGCTCCCCTCTGGAAGTTCTAGTTCATAAGCAACCTCTCCTGACTCGGTGCATGATCCTGTAAGGGCCATAAAATCTAGGCTTGAGATTTTCATCCCCACTCTTCTTCATAGATGACAGCTATAAGGTTGGAGTCTCAAGAAAACCAAATCCCCAACCTCAAAGTTGTGCTCTATATTATTCATGTCCGCACTCATCTTCTATCAGTTCTTTTTCGTCTACAGGTTCTCTTTTAGCAACTTGAGAATCTCCTAACTCTCTATGATCTAATCCTTGGCCTTAGGAGCTCTTCTCTCCCTGAAAACCAAGTCTACCAAAGTGGGAGCATCATATCCATACAATGCTCAAAAGGGTGTCATACCAATGGACATGTGGAAAGTGGTGTTGTAGCAATGCTCTCCTAAATGTAGCCACTTGACCCATGTTCTATGTTGTCCACCTACATAGTTCCTCAAATATCCTTCAACCCACTTGTTGAAAATCTCGGTCTGTCCATATTTCTGAGGATGATAGATGGTGTTGGGTATCAACTCTATCCCCACCAACCAAAACAACTCTCTCTAGAATGTCCCCGTGAACCAATTGTCCCTGTCACTGACGATGTTCCTCAGCAACACATGAAGTTTGAAGACCACCCTGAAGAATAGATTAGCTACCTAAAATGCGTTGTACTCTATCGGTATAGCATAAAAGTGAGAAAACTTGGTTGATATGTCGACCACTACATAGATACAGTCCTTACCCTGGACCTTGGGTAGGCCTGTGATGAAGTCCATCGATATACTCTCCCATTTTTTCTCTGGAATGGGGAGTGGCTGAAGTATCCCTGCTGGAAGAGCATGCTCTGAATTTTTCTGCTTCTAGTCACACACTCACTGGTGTGTCTCATAACGTCATGTTTGAGGCCCTTTCGTGAGAACCTCTCCCTAATCTGTCTGTAGGTTTTGAAAAAACCTTGATGGCCTGCTAGTGGTGAATCATAAACTATTGTGAGGATCTTCTTCTTGAACCTTCAATATGGCACCAAGTAGACTCTATCCTTGTATAATATGACATCGTCAATGACCCTATACCTGTCATCCTGTATACCTCACAAGAGAACTTGTTCTTGGAATATTCCACTAACAAGTGGGATTTTCAATCTGCTGAAATCTCCATCAAAGAACATGTTGTAGGTCTCCTTGATAGTGCATCGGCCACAATTTTCTTCTTCCCCTTGACATACTCTATGTCTAAGTCCAATTCATGTACCTTCATCACCCATTTTTGCTGGCGCTCACTGTGGTCCTTCTTCTCAAGAAAATACTTCAAGCTGTTGTGATCTACCTTGACCTAGAATTTGTTTCCCACCAAATATTGTCTAAATTTAGTCAAGGCATGCATGATTTCCAGCATTTCCTTGTCATAAATGGAGTACAACCTCTCGGGTTGACTGAGCTTCCTGCTCTCAAATACAATGGGGTGTTCTCCCTGCATCAAAATTTCCCTGATACTCTCGTCAGATGTGTCACACTCTAGTACAAATGGCAAGGTGAAGTCTGGTAATGCCAACACTGAACAAGTGCCCATGACTTCCTTTATGTGATCAAAGGCTTTCTATGACTCCTCAGTCCATATGAAAGCCCCATGCTTGGTAAGATCCGTCAGTAGTGCTCCAAGTTGAGAAAAACCCCGAACAAACCACATGTAATAGTTTCACAACCTGAAGAAACTCCTCAACTCTGTCACGTTCCTGGGCATTGGCCAATCCAGAATGGCCCTAATATTCTATTGATGCACCTATACCCCATGTGAATTTATGATGTGGCCCAAGTAAAGTAGCTATGTCATACCAAAATCACACTTGGACTCTTTGGCATATAATGACTGCACTTCCATGATGATCAATACCTCATCCAGGTGCCTCATGTGCTCTTGCCATGTCTTGTTGTAGACCAAGATGTCGTCGAAGAAAACCAAGACTAATTTTCTCAACTGATCCCTGAATATGTGGTTCATGCAAGACTCTAATGTAGCAGGTGCATTGGTTATCCCAAATGGCATAACCAGGAACTCGAAATGTCCAAAGTGACATTGAAATGTCGTCTTCTCTATGTCCTTCTCTCAGATGCTGATATGATGATACCTAGAGCGTAGATCAATCTTTGAGAATAAAACTGCCCCATGTAGTTCATCCATAAATTCGTCAATGCATGGGATAGGATATCAGTTCTTGATGGTTTTCTTGTTCAAGGCCCGTTATCAATGCACATCCTCATGGTTCCATCCTTCTTCAGAACTAAGACAACTGAAAAGGTGAATGGGTTGTTGATCGGTCTCATGTGTCCCATCGCTAGCAATTCCTTGATTTCTTTCTCTATCACATCCTTGAACCTCCTAGGATGACGATAGGGGGGTGTGATCATAGGTTTTCCCCCCTCCTCCAAATCAATGGTCTGCTCAAACCCTCTGTCAAGTGGTCTCCCTGGTGGAATCGACCCAAAAAATTGTTGATGTCATCCCAACAAATTCCTGATATCTGTATGATATTGTTGTCGACCCTCAGAATCCTTTCACACAGTGATCAAGCACTCTGCGACATATGATACCTCCCCATGTTTGAATATCATCTCCATCCTCTTGGCTGAAACTGTCCTGGGTGCTCCCGTCGACATACCTCTCAAAACAACCTTCTTCCCATCACGGTCTTTGAACCCCATCTCTAAGGTTTGGTAATTGGTGGTGATTTTTCCGAAGGTGATCATCCACTGGAATCCCAACACAAAATCTATGTCAAATAGGTCAACCACATAAAATGTGTCTCTCACTATGTAGTTTCCTAACTTTATCTCCAAGTCCGGAACTCTGTCTAGATACTCCACTAGGTGGCCATCTGCTAATGCAACATCAAACCCCTCAAACTCCTCTATCTGAAGTGCTCATCTCTATACCAATGAAGCATCGATGAAGTTGTGGGTGGCCCCACCATCTATCAGGGTGGTTTCCTATTGCCCCAAAATAGTCCCTTTGATTCGAAGGGTATCATACCTGGGAACACCATAAAGGGTCTCTATGATTCCTCCCTTTGTTGGTTTTTGTCTGTTAGCCTGCTCAGGCAATTGTGGAACTACCGGAGGGTGGGCTCATGCCAGTGTCGGTGGTCTATGGGGAGGTTTCTCCTCTGCCTATGCTGACTCCTCCTCTGAGATAGTGGATCCACTGTCCTTCTCCTCCTCCTCACTATCCACATTGTCAGTTGCTACCTTAATATAATGAATCTCTCCCTTTACCATGCACCTGGGGCTTGGGACCCAAGGGTCTCTGTAGTTGAAGAAAAGTGTCTTCCTCATAATCTCTCTCCTCGTCTCATCATCCAACTTTTCCTTTCCCTTACATTCTCTCTCGCATGGCTTCATGTCTCGATCCTTCTGGGGTATGAAGGGTTTGGAAAAGGGTTTAGTCTTTGAAACTAAGTCTGCCAAATATCAAGTGCGTAGGATGGCATCCCGCAAGGTGTGCGGCCTATATGCCTTCACCCATCCTCTCAAAGGATCTGTGAGTCCCTCTATGAATAACATGATCATCCTAGGCTTTGATCTATTTGTCACTGCCATGGCTACCTATTGAAACTTTGTGATGAACACCTCTGTTGTGCCAGTTTGTCTCAATTGGGATAGATCCCTGAAGTGGATCTCAGGATCCCTCCTATCAAACCTATCCATGAGTCTCTCTCTGAACTCCCTATAGGAGGTGATGCTACTATGACCCAATATCACCAATCCATGATGCCACCACTTGTGTACCTCACCCTCCAAGTGTAAGGTAGTGAAATGAATGACCTATGTCTCGGTCATCTGGTTGAGCTTGTAGTATGTGTCTAGCTTTTGTACCTAAGCTCTAGTGGTGCATTTGGATGATCCGTCGAAAGAAAGTATGGTGAGTTTACCGACTTTCTGGATGAAATCAATGTTATGTCCCTACAGCTGTTGCGGTCCTCCTCTCTGTGGCTCTCTGGGGTGGTTCCTGAGTCTGAGCCCACAATACTCGACTAGGGTCATGTCCTGATGGAAGTCACAACCCAATGTTGCATACTCCCTCCTATACTCTGCAATTTCCTATGCAAGAGTGGGCAGCCTTTGTTCCATCGGTAGTTGTCTTGCTACTGGGGGTTCCCTCTCAAAACTAGGAAACAAAGGTTTGGGAATCCTACTCGAAGAGGTGTGTGTGAGAGTACGAGACTGGGGTCTACTTCCTTCCCCCGAGTTCCCTGTGTTGCATGTGGGGCTTGAGTGCCCGGGGTTCCCACTATAGCCAATCTATCAACCATTTGTGCCAAGGACTGAGTCATGGCCTGCTGACTAGCTACCATATCGTTGATAATCTGCATGAAGGTTGCCTCTAGCTCCATGGGGCCCTTACCACTTCCCTTTGGTCATTCATATATGTCTCCTAGCATCCTCTATGCCTCGTGCTCAGCCTCACGCTCTTCCCTTCTCTCTGCTTCCCTGTGCACCTCTTCCTCTTCCTCTAAGTTGGGAGGGAAAGGAGGAAATTCAAGCCTATGCCTTATTTCCTTGCACCTATTGTAAGTGACATATTCGTCACCTATGTGCTCACGGCCCTCTGGGTCTTCTGCTGCACTCATCATCTTTAGTCACAAGCTGGCAGGACTAAAGCTCTGATACCACTGTAATGTTCCTGACTTGCCTAGTCTAGGAAATGTTGCTAATGTGTGTGTAGGATTAATGGTTTACAACATATAAATGATCATACGAATAACACATGCAACAAAAGACTGCAAAGTTTATATTATGATATCTTTGCGGAGTACAAATGTCGAATGCGGTTGAATAAAATGAATCACTCGACTAGATAAAACGAAAAAAGTATCTTAGTCAGAATACAATAAGAAAACTAAATGATAATACCCAATAATAGATGAGCACTTCAGGATCAATGGATGAGCTGGAACTGTGTCAATCACACGGTAACTGTTGAAAGTCCCAAAATTTTTCCCTGGTGTCTAAACCTCTCGGAATGGCATGGAAACTGTCCCAAATGGTGCGCCCTGCTCTAGCTCTCACTCCTAGTGACTGACCGGCCCCTATGTTGGTGTGTCTGGACCCCAAATGGATCCCCCTGGGGGAATGCACCCCTCTCTCACTGGAAAACTATGCCCTAGTGATTCCACCATCAGAATCGATTGAGATGTATCTCAAAATTATCTCCTTGGTCTACTGGGAAATGGGTCAGAAGGGTTTCCCTGGATTTGATATGATGATCACTTGGGAACCTGGAATGTGTCCACCAAAAGTGTCTCACTCCCAAGTCTAGAAAATGCGCCCCATGTGATTCCTCCATCGGAATATGACGAGGAACCAAGTGAAAGATGTGTCTTTCCTTCCTCTCAACTGGGTCAGAGGGAATCTCTAAAATCTCCCTGGATGGGACAAGTCGATCCATTGAACCTCCTCAGAAGTTGGACCCTCACCCTGGATAAGTGTGCCCTTGCTACTGGAACCTGTGTAATTCTTGTTGAAGAATGATGGAAGACCTGTGTGATATTCTCGGTGACTAGGGTGTGCCTCTCAACATCAAAATCCGCCAACTGGTGTCTTCCTCTTGGAATCCACTGAACTATCTCTCCTAAGATGCGCCTCTCTCCTCAATGTCAAGTCAAAATCTGCATAATGATGAATTAGGTCACTGACCCTTCTCTTATAGATTTTCTAAACCCTAATTCACTGTTGAAACCCTAATTTGTTGTTGACTTCTAATTTTAGCTCGTATGTTCTATTTTTAGCTCATAATGGCTTAAAAGCACTTTTAACCACTTTTAGCTCAATGTCACTTTCCGAAGATAAAACCTTTGACTGGACTGACCTCTAGTAACATTGTTTACCCCTTTTCTGGACCTGGATATAGTCTAATAAGGCGGTTTGGACCATTAATCCTCCTCTCTAGAGCTCCTATTTGGAAAGCGACATTACAAACCCTTGGATAGCTAGATGAAACAATTGGAAGTTTACTTTGGGCTCTATCGAGTCCAAGAAACACAACAGATTTCCTTTTCCCATTTAAAGATGATTGGACATAACTTGCTATGGTGGGAGAGTTATGTGGATGCAATGGGGATAAGAAACAAGTCAATAGTGATGAAATGGGAGGAATTTAAGGCATTGCTAAAGTCACAATTCTATCCCATAGAGTACGAAATGGAGAAACTCATGAAGTGGCAGTAACTTCGGCAGGAGTAAGGACAATGAGTGTAAGAATACACTTATGAGTTCATGAGGTAGGCCATAGTCTTAGGTATCTCTCTCGATGAACTACGCTGGAGAAATTTTCATCTATATCAAAAGACAATTGCAACTTCATGGTTTGAAAATCATATATGAGACAAGAAATAAGGCTCTCTATATTGAGTTGGAATCCAATAAAGGAAAGCATCACATAGGCCAAGAAGAAACCAATAAGAGAAGAGACAATAATATGACAACCACAACCAAAAAACAAAGGCATCCTAATAGGAATTGCAAACATTGTGATGTAGATGGACACATGGAAGAGAAGTGTTGAAAAGTTCAACCAGAATTACATACAAAGTGGATAAAGTCCAACGGAAAATCCAAGGGAGCTAACGAGACAAAATAAGAAGTGGTAGAAATCACCTCTGATCGGGAGGAAGTTGTGGTTTTCACCAAATTGCAGCAGCCAAACGTGAATGGAGATAAACATGTGTTATTCTGAATCAAAGCTCAAGTGAAGAACCAAAAGGTAAATGCCTTGTTCAATAATGGTTCTCAGTGTAATATGGTTTCTAAAACATTAGTTGATGAGCTTGGTATAGAAACCTATGATCTAGTGTAGCCAACTTCACTAGTATGGTTGCAAAGGAAAATTGTTATGAGAATCACTCAATGATGTAAAATCAAGTTTTCCATTATTGTCAGCTATGTTGATGAGGTAGAATGTGAAGTTGCACCATTGGATGTATGTCGAGTGATGATGGGTAGCCCCTACTTGTGGGATAAGGATGCTAGCTTCTATAGCAAAGAAAACAAGTATTGATTGGTCAAGGGTGAAAAGGCATACCTCATCAGAGCACATCAAGAAAGAAAGAGCATAACTCCTCTAGCAGCGAAACAAGGGCAGACAAGTAGGAAACAATCCACCTTGATCAACAATGGAATAGTGGATATGCAAGAGAAAACATAGGTCTTCTGCTTCAATTTCCTTAATGGTCCAACTTTTGAGAACCAAAATCCTTCAAATGGGGAGGTGTGATCTAAATTGGATCTTGGAAAATGTTTGTAAATGTTGTAAATAAACATCTTTTTGTTTTATTTCATTTTATTTTGTCTTCTGGCACAATGGAAAGGTGATACAAACAACTATTATGGTTTACCTTCCAAAGGAATCCCATTAAAAACAATGCAGGTTGTAGTGAAGAAAGAAACAAAGGGAGATGCAAGGAGAAAGAGGGAAGGACAACAACAAAAATTAAATCTCGAAGAGGGAAGCTTGCTTGAAGTTGAGTGTGTTGGAGTTACTTCACACACACCTAGGATTTCTTTTTCCTAAGGTTTTTCCTTGTTTATTAGTCATAATTAGTCATTATACAATTTCCTATATTTTAGGGGAGAATATTCCACCTGGAGAATATTCTCTTCAGTTGACACTTCAGTTTGACTAGTTGAGTTGAGTCTAGATGCTGCATTGGTTTTGTCACCATGCAACATTGGGATCATCACCATCATAATGCACACTTGCATTGGTTTCATCACCATACTAGCGCATTACCCTTGATTCCTTGATCTACTCCTCACTACACTCGGTTTCATCCAGTTAACTAAAGACTGATTGACTAGTTAACTCAGCTAGGTGGCAGTTCACTCTTGTAACTGCCTGAGAGACTAGACTAGGTGGCAGTTCACTCCCGTAACTGTTGGTGTGCGTCCAGATCACTCTAGAACACCACTATGGAACATTGGTTCTTCTCCAGTGTGCATTCATTGAGTTATATAGATTATATCATGTGTAAAGTATTCATTATTCATAATGGTTAATGAGAATTCTTCTATTCTTTCTCTCCTTCTTCTTCTTTCTCAATTTCTCTCTACAAATTTGTGTAGTATTTTCTAGATAGATATATTT
>JASDQU010437519.1:98188-112513 GCA_032191745.1 Picea mariana | reverse complement strand
CCGCGTGGAAGAGTGTACATACTTCTGGGGTGTAAATACTTCATGGGGTATAGACACGGCTGAAAGCAAAGAACCTCTGCATCAGAAAGATAATCAGGCTCCACAACCAACATTCCCGACATAGAGTGATCCGATGGTTCATACTCTCCTCGATCTTAATGACCATTGATCTGTGGCTTAGCACCCGATTGGTCCATGATCTTTATTTAAAGAGCATGGAGGGTCATTTTCCTATGATCGATTGTGAAAAACTCTCTTGTAAAATCTCTCTATAATCTTTTTCTTTGCATTAATAAACTACTCCAAGTGGCCGCATTGGTTGGGGCCATGGATGTTTCCCCGTAGGGGTTTTACCACGTGAAAGCATCGGTGTGTTGATCTTTGATCTGGTTATGTGAGTGGTTACTAAAGGTGTTTGTCCTCTGTTGGAATACTTGTGTTGTCGAACATGGTATCAGAGCCTGTTTGAAGACCCGCTCCTGTTGAAGATCGATATCGTGAAGCTGAGTTGCCTCATCTCTACTTTCTATCATTTCCGCACATTTCTGGGATGAGAGGACTGTTCCATTGCATCTGGAGCACTCATTTCAGTCAGGAACACTTTTTGTTTCACTTGAAAAGGTTTCTGTTTGCCCAAGATACGACCATTATAGTCAGATCCGGAGATCTATGTATGTTCTTTGCCCCGCGCCCTGTGTGATCTTGAAAAATCAGAAATGGATAGGAAAAGGTGCATCTTCCAGCTAAGCTAACCGATATCTAACCCTTGTTGTCATTGAGAAGAGAAATTTTTTTCTTGTGTGAAAATAATTTTTTTTTAGCAAGCTCTCCAAGGTCGTCTTCCACAACAACAACAACAACAACACCCCCAATCCTCCTTCTGAACATTACAATATGTTTTGCTAGATCATTTGGTTAAAATTTTCCGTATTAAGTAAGAGGCCTTGAGTTCAAGTCTCTCTTTTGTTACCTTTTTTGAAAAAATTCATGCTAAAATTTTAAAGTGCATTTCACTTCAAGTATAAAAGTGAATCACTATCAGTAGCTTTAATATTTTATTTTAGAGTTATTTATTTTGCATGCAACTGTCAGGATTTTTATATTAATGATTTTACCTAAAAACACTAAATTGTCATACTAGGGAAAGTAAACTTAGAGATGCTACACTATATGTGCGGGTAAGATTCTAATTTCTACCTAAATGTTATTCTAAAAAGAAAACATAAACTTACTCTTATAAATTGAATTCTAATGAGTATCTTAAAACTGATCATATCTTGTCTAATTAATCTAGGAAATGGAAATAATTCTAAGTTAATTAAATTTAAATGTACTTCTATTCCTAATTCAAAGAAATCATCCAATGCTATTTATTTCAATTCTACCATTAACTAAACAGCTAATCATCAAAACATCTACCTTGACTATAAAAGAAAGATTCTATTTAATCTAAACACCAAGAAATAAATCGAATTTAAGAACTCATTAATCCTATGATAAATGTAATGATCATTTTTCTATTGTCTTCTACTTTAATCAAATTCCAAATTAAGTCTATTGAATGGAACAACCTGTGTAAAAAGAGTCTGCATAAACTAAAACAACTAAAATATGTCACATGCTAAAAGTTTTACTGGATAGAAACTAACATTGAATCATTCTAGAGTTTATCCTAATTCTAATCAAGTGAAATCTCAACAAACAGAGTCTAAATTTATCCTAAAAATCTGAATCTAAATCTTTCCGAGAAAGGAAACTGAAACAATGTAAACAGAAAATCCTCTTCGACTGAGATCACTATGCTATGTCTAATCTTGCAATTTAAATTCTATCTAAATTTTGAAAAAAATGAAAATGTTCTATCAATGCATGTGCAAATCTATTCTCTACAATAATCTAATCTATCAATGGAAATTATCCTCAATAGAAACCTATGAAGGGCAATCTTTAATGATCTATTCTAAGTACTTAATCAAATTAAATCGTTGCTTCTAAGCCAATCTTTCTATATCTCTGTTCTAAATCGAAATAAATTTAACAAAATTGAAACTAATCAATTTCCTTCTTTACGCTACAGATATTGAAAGCTTCCTCAAACCAAACCACAATTGAACTACCCTAAAAACAGAGTAAATCTTAGTTTAAACTAACTTCAAATCATAATTAAACTAAAAGTTGAAAACAGAGTAAATCTAAACTAAATTAAAAGAGTTAAATCAGTAATTGGATTGTTCAACAAATTCTACGAATGGCAAACAACTAATTCCAATATTCAATGATCTACGGAATGATTCCAAACTAAAAAAAAACTAAACGGAAATGATTCAAGTCAGAAATTAACAAAACAATTTCAAATTAAAAACTAACACACAGATTTTAAAACTGGAAACGAACTAACTACAATATAGAGAAAGGGAAAGCAAATTGAACCTGTTGGCAGGTCCAACCAAAAGGTGCAATCGCTTTAAAATGAAACCAGAACTAAATCAAATCACTTCATGTGTAACTATATCATTCTTCATGCTCCATAATTCGAAAATTAACTCAATTCATTGACAAAAAAGATAATATAACACACAGTTCAGGAATTGTATTATCAGCAATATCACATAACACGGTTTCTTCAGAGCTTCCTGACATAGAGAGCAACCAACTTTATATAGATCCTCCCTACATCTACAATCATGAATCCAAAAATAGACTTAGACATAGGTACATTAATTGAGCGAATCTTAGATCCAAAAATGACTCAAAGTTTGTTAAAATTAAGTTCACAACTTCATGACACGAAGTGTCAAGAAGCGTGAACTATGAAATAGAGATAAACACAGTAAAAATCAGTTCTATAATTCCGCTTTGAGTCATCACATTCTATTCTCTCGAGATTAATTCGAGATATGAAATCTGAACTATAACATATGAATCGGAATTGGCATTCCAATCTGGCAATATCGTGCAAATCTTTGACATCTCCATTAAGTGCAAGCCGATACTTGGTACTGATAAATCTGCTTCAAGGAAACAAGTACCTAACTCATGCAATGTTAGTATCAATATCAGTTTAAAGTATTAAAATACATTAAAAATAACTTAAATCATATGAATACCTTGAATAGCTCCATTTAGGGAAAAATGATGTGAAATGTATCAAGGTAAGGCCAGAAAGGAATGATACTGGATATGGAATGGGGGTATATCTGGCATAACATAGGAAAAAATATGGTCAAAATTGGAGACTAACATTCCCCCAAGATGAATACTTTGCCTGTCCTCGGGCAACAAAAAGGAAAAAAACTAGGATTCATCAGAGTGTTGCAGCAGCTGCAACCAACATTTGCAATCCCTTCTGTTTCTGCTTCTTTATGTTTCTAATTTCCTTTTTGAGAATCTGATTAATGATAATGTGCTTCGTGGAAATCCTCTGCAATCTCTTTTTTTTTGCAAAAGAGATCTATTTATCTGTTTTAATTGCTCTATCTTTGCCAAGAAGTGAGTTTGTCTGAGCTTCATAAGTTCATTGTCTGTTTTTATATGCTGATCCAGTATGTCATATTCATGTAACTTTTCTTTTAACCTGTTATTCCTGTTTTTCAATCGGACAACCATTGGTTGTAAAGATATACTAGAAGAGATTTCACAATAAGATTTGAATGTCTCACAATGACCTTGTTGTGTTTGAGGGTTGGATTCATGAGTGAACTCATCAGGTTCTTGAACAGGGGTATCAACTGATATTTCAACTGGATTGTCTTGCACAATTTCCTCTGGCACATTTTCTTGCTGGTTGATTTTACGAACCTTTCCAATCAATTGAGAGAGAGTCCATGTCATCTCAGAAGATTCTGGAGCATCCTCATGATCAATCATACTCTTCATTCTTTCCTATAATGGATAACTAATCACAGAGTTATCCATATATGAAAATATGCATTTACGTTTAGGGCTGGATTCATGAGTGAACTCATCAGGTTCTTGAACAGGGGTATCAACTGGATTGTCCTGCACAATTTCCTCTGGCACATTTTCTTGCTGGTTGATTTTATGAGCCTTTCCAATCAATTGAGAGAGAGTCCATGTCATCTCAGAAGATTCTGAAGCATCCTCATGATCAGTCATACTCTTCATTCTTTCCTGTAATGGATAACTAGGCACAGAGTTATCCATATCTGAAAATGTGCATTTATGTTTAGGGTTCCTTCTAGGCCTGACGATGAATTGCTTGAGCTCTTCCATATCAATAACATTTTTATCAGTCCGAGAAGAAATCAGAGATTCAATATTTACATCTGTATGGACAACATTTTCTACTTTTTCACGGCTAGTTTCCAAACCCTCAGAACTATGGGCATCAAACAACTACTCAGAGACAGATTTACCATCATCGGCCTCAATATTACAATATGGTGTATACTCAGGATCATGATAGACTTTGGCTAGGGTTTTAACAACTTTCTTCTTAGAATTCGACTTCCTTTATTTAGCAATTGACTCAGGGGTTTTATCATTAGAATTTTCAGAAGCTAGAGTTTTTATAACAAACATATCCCATGATTCCTGTTTGTGGGATAATGCGGTCTTAACCAGAATTTTTACAAGACCAAAATGAAATAGACTGCCCCTAAAATCCTTTTCTTAGCGAACTTGTTCTGACATCCTCTTCAAACTTTTCAACATAAAATAAGGGATGTTCAAAAGATGGTTACCTTTAAAATGCAGTAAGAGTCGAGCATGACAAGGGAACACAATCGTGTACCGACCTTCACAGGTGAGGTAGCGTTGATGTATGGATAGCAACTGAGCCCATTTTGGTTCCAACCATGACCTCGATTTGGCTTCTAACCATTGCAATTTTTGATACTGGGGTTGCAGAAGCTGTGTGCAAAGATTTTTGTCTACTGGTCGTCCCTTCGTCCATCTATGACCAGTACTACGTAACTGTATTGCTTCAGAAATGAACTGCTCCGTGACTTCAAATTCCAATTCACTTACTTTAGCCAATCGACTGTGAAAGTACAGAGAGAATTGAAGTGTAATCTTATCATCATACCTGTCAAATTTCTTGAAGAACGACTCCCAACCAACCTTCTGAAACTGCATACTCAGGAAGAGCCTCCAAATCTGCATAAGTCTCAGGTTCGTGACGATTCTCCACCATGATTCTACTCAGTATAATAGGAAAGGTTCAAAGGTAGGCAAAGGAAGTAGATGATATGAACAGAGAAGCAGACCATTAAAATCTAAGGAGATAACATCAAAATATGCCTGGGAGATAATATCAAAATATGACTAGATCATTATTTATGAAATAGACCATGTAAGGTATTATGGAAATATGTTTTGAATGTCGTGAGGATAAGGCGCATGTGAAGGAATGATAATGGTCATACTTCTTCGTTAAAACATCATTTCAAATGAGTCCGTATCAAATTCAGGCATTATATAATGTAGTTCATTCTTCATGACACGAAGTGTCAAGAAGAATTGAACTTAGCATCTAAGTACAGAGTATACTCATTATAAGAAAGGGAAATGATGAATTAATACATGGGAAAAAAATGACATGGAGTATCGAGGTAGTCATAATTCAAGTTATTAATATATATTTTAATAAATTAAACTAACATGAAACTATACTTACCTAAGCTCGATTACTTACTCCCTGTTATGCTGTGTTTTTTTACTGCAGAAATTTTAAACCAATTCTGAATCTGGAGAATGCCAAAGATGTAACTAGAATCTGTGTTGTTGATATCCACTTTGACTGATTTGCATTTCCTAGGACTGATTAATTTTGACTAGTACTAACTGGTACTGAGAGAATAAATAAAAATCTACAAAGAAATCTGAAGTGAAAATAACTGTAGCAAAGACATCCTGAACAAGGTAGAAAACAAGCCATCTGTCGAGCTTCGGGCTCTGTACTTGGAAACTATTGTAGCTGGGCAGGTGCAACAGAACCTTGCTGAGATACAATAAACAATTTCATGTTTTTGAAGCAAACTAACTGTTGGCTATCCCTGAACCTGTCTCCTTTTTATTCCTAAAAGGAATCAACCAAAATTATGTCTTCTACAATAGCTTCAAAGCTTTAACCCATGGTACAATTCTTATTTGTGTGAATAAATGTTCTGAAGTTGAACACAAAAATAAATCATTGGATTACCGGCCATTAAGGTATGTCGTTAACCAATGCAAGAGAACCCACCATTGATGTCAATGGGCCTCAAGGTAGATGTAGTACATCTTAACAGGTACGAATAAAAGTCTTGATGTTGAGTCACCTGTAGATCTATCAACCAAGAGACATTAATGTATCCCCATGGTTGTTAGCAAGGAAATCTGCCATTAAGGCATGCAAATTCCAGGGTACTAAATAGTCTCTAATCTCAACTCTAGATAAGGTGTTGATGTAGATGGAGTGAGACTTGTTGGAAGGTGGACCTTAATGTATCCCACATCATCCAACGTGAGTGCAAATATAAAATTTGCAAAAAATGATTTGGTGAAACAATAATTAGTTGTGGATTTTACGAGCCCAAGTTACTATATGCTCATTGCTTTCTCATGTTTTGAGAGTCTAAGAAAATGCTAAAATAAAACTCTAGGGGGGTTTCTTTCCCATCATAATCTATCAAGCCTGGTAAAGAATAATCCTATACCCGATAAATGCCCCTTTCATACTTTAGTGAGCAATTCAAAGAGAGCAAACAAGTTCAAATTTATTAATTTTAAAACAAGATAGTATATACTGATGAAATTTTTTCGCAAAATAAAGTAATCTTTCCTTCTTACCTGTTGCGAAAAGTGATGAAATTCAATTATGTACTTGCTTCAAAAATCCTGTAAAATTGAAAACAACATATCAACATATCCAAAAACTCATAAAAAAATTAATTATTTTCAAATTCTTTCTAATTTTTATTTTTTATATATTTTATTTGTTTATTATTATTATATATATATATATATATATATATATATATATATATTTATTATTTACAAAATTCTGGAATAAAAAATGATCAAGGATTAGCAGGAGGAGAAGACTCTTCTCCTACTATCTTTATTTTTGGTTGTTTAGACATTTCCCATAGAAAATCATCTCTAGACAAGGGTTTGTGATATAGTTTTAATCGATGTCCATTTACTGCAAAGGAATTTTGAGAAACATCTATGGTCTTGATTCTAACAGATCCGTTATCAAAAACAGTTTCCACTTCATAAGGTCCTAGCCATCATGTCAAAATTTTTCCTTTAAAAGTTTAATATTTGGAATCAAATAGCAATGCCCAATCCCCTGGTTGAAAGAATTTCTTCTTAATGTATTTATCATGCCATTTGCTACATTGATTTTGTATGAGGATAGTTCTTTGAAGAGCATCTTGCCTAATTTCTCCCAATTCATTTAATTGCATAACTCTATGTTTCTGTGCCTCATCCAAATCTAAACCCAATTCTGCTGGTATGCGGAAGGTATGAATCTGAAATTCTATGGGAAGGAGAATTTGCTTGCCATATACCAATTTATAAGGGGTATGACCAATGGTATTTTGCCACGCAGTCCTGTATGCCCACAAAGCCTCTGGAAGTCTATCCGCCCAATCTTTATGGTGTAAATGTATTGTCTTGGTCAGGATAGCTTCTAAAACTTTATTCGTGGATTCCACTTGCCCATTGGCTTGTCGATGGTATGGGGAATACTTACAATGTTTTATCCCATATTTATCTGTGAGCTCCTTCATCAGTTTAGAGGTGAATTGAGCACCTTGATCAGTAACAATCTCTCATGGAATACCAAAGCGGGTAAATATATCTTCATAAATAAATTCGACCATTGATTTCTTAGTTTCTCGATATAAGGATTTTGCCTCTACCCACTTGGTCACAAAATTTGTACAAACCAAGATGTACTTCTTCTTTCTAGACATTGGGAAAATCGTTCCTACAAAATCAAGTGCCCATTTATCAAAAGGTTCAATCACAACCTAAGGTTGTAAAGTCATCTCATCTGCTACGGTAGGCTTCCCCATCCTCTGACAACTATCACAACTTCTTACATATTTTGTTGCATCCTTAAACAATGTTGGCTAGTAATATCCTGATTGCAAGACTTTATATGCCATTATCTTATTAGAGAAGTGTCCTCCACATGGCCTGTCATGACAGGCCTGAAGGATATCATGAATCTCATCTTCCCGAACACATCTCCTAATGATCGTATCAAGACTTGTATAGAAAATATCACTGCCTACCCAAGAGTAATAAGAACTCTGCTGGATAATTATTCTCTTTTGTGGTGATGACAAATGAGCTGGCAATCTCCCTGTAACTAAATAGTTTGCCATATCTGCAAACCATGGGGTCTTAACATCTACTACAAATAGATGTTCGTCAAGGAAATTATCATTCACTAGAATGTCATTACTGACTTGAGGAATTCGAGAAAGAAAATCCGTAACTAAATTTTCTTTTCTTGGCCGATCAACTATAGTGATGTTAAATTCCTGAAGTAACAAAATCCGTCGTGTGATCCTCCCAGTAGTAACTGGTTTGTTCATCAAAAATATAATAGCAGAATGGTCGGTATACACAAAAACTTCATACCCAGTGATGTAATGCCGAAACTTATTGATGGTATGAACTACAGCCAAAAATTCCTTCTCTGTCACAGTGTAGTTCAATTCAGGAGGAGTAAGGTTTTTGCTAGTAAAGTAAATAACATAATTTTGTTGTTTTTCTTTTTGTTCGAGCACTCCTCCTAGAGCAGTGTCTGAGGCATCAGTTGAAATATGGAAGGGAAGATACCAATTTGGTCCTCGTAAAATTGGTGCCATTGACAATTTTGCTTTCAAAGTTTCAAAAGCAATTTGACAATTGTTATCCCAACAAAATTCTACATCCTTTGCTAACAATTTAAACATGGGGCTGACTATCTTTGTAAATTTTTCAATAAACCGACGATAATATCCAACATGTCCCAAAAAACTTCGCACCTCCTTTTGGGTTTTCGGAGAGGAAAGATTAACTATTACTTCAATTTTAGCTGGATCGACTTTAATTCCTTCCGCAAAAAAATGATGACCCAACACTATTCCCTCAGTGAATAGCATTTTACATTTTTCATGACTAAGGGATAAATTTGATTCTTGACAACGAATCAAGACTCTCTCAAGATTATTTAAGGCTTCTTCGAAAGTATTTCCATAAACAGTGAAATCATCCATATACACTTCCACACAATCATGAATTAAGTCAGCAAAAATCCCAAGGACTTCTCTCTGAAATG
The DNA here is from genome assembly GCA_032191745.1 of Picea mariana. Taxonomy (NCBI): domain Eukaryota; kingdom Viridiplantae; phylum Streptophyta; class Pinopsida; order Pinales; family Pinaceae; genus Picea; species Picea mariana. The sequence goes on along the minus strand of JASDQU010437519.1, from coordinate 103,227 downwards.
TAGCAGGAGCATTGCGTAATCCAAAAGGTAGCACTTTATAAGCATAAGTGCCCCAAGGACATGTAAATGTGGTTTTTTCCTGACCTTCAGGAGCAATTTGTATTTGATTGTATCCACTATACCCATCGAGAAAAGAGAAGTACTTTTTCCCGACCAAGGTATCCAAGACCTGATCTATAAAAGGCAAGGGAAAGTAGTCCTTCTAGGTTGCCTTATTCAACTCCCTAAAGTCTACACACATTCTCCATTTCCCTGTCTCTTTCTTAGGTACCACAACAAGGGGTGAAACCCACTTGCTATCAGAAATTGGATAAATGAATCCCGCGTTTAATAATTTTTGTAACTCTTCTTTCACAAAATCTTTCAGTATTGAATTCATACGCCTTTGTGGTTGTCTTATCAGTGTTATATCTGGTTGGATATATATGTGATGAATACAAGTATCAAGATTCACTCCTCTAAAATTAGTGTACTCCCATGCAAATTCTCCTGATTGTTCTTTCAAAATATTTGTTAACTACTCCTGTTGGTTGAGACTTAATCCAGAATTGATGTATAGACATTTGCCTAGACTAATTTCTACTGGAATGGTATATGATCCCGGATACTCATCAATGGTGAAAACCATAGAAGGTAAAGACGAGATGACTGACTCACTTCGTTCTTGAAATTCCTCATTAAAAATTTGATCGTATTGAAAATATGTTTGTGGAAATTCAACATTTTCTGTCACGGAAAGAAATTGGCTCAAAATATCATCCTCTGTTGGTTCTTGTAATGCGTGAAATTCATCAACAGAGAATAAAGGTTCTTCTTCATCATTCTCGTAATATGGACATCTTAGCCACCAAAATTCTTCTGTAACCGTTTGAGCAGGCGGAAAAAGAGTAAACTTCTGCGAAGAAATGCCATTTGAAATGAACATATCCCCACCACAACATCCTATGAAAGCATTGACCGTAGCCAACCAAGGTATTACTAAAATGATTGGATGACCTTTCGTGGGATCTTTTGAGTGAATAACCATGAAGTCGATAGGATATTCCCATGAAGCTAATGTAACAAGAATGTCATCAAGGACCCCAACAGGTTTTACAGTTGTTCTATTAGCAAGTTCAAGAACTGTAGGGGTAGGGCGAATGAATCAACTTAGTTGTAACACCTCAACGGTATTGATGGTCATTATATTGATGGCTGCACCAAGTCAACTAAAGTATTACCAATAGAAACATTATTGATAGTAACTGATACTATTGGGTTACCTTGATTGGCATACTTCACAATATTAGGAGCTTCAGAGATACAATTCGATAATTAGCCTACCAGGTGTATTGTGGGTGGATCTTTCTGTTTCTGACCCGGTTTCTTAATGAAAAGTTCTCTAATGTTCTTGGCGTAGATCGGAACATCTCTGATTTCTTGTAACAATGGAATCTTAACGTAAACATTTTTTAGTTCAATCATGATGTCAAACTCAGGTTGAGAAATTGGTTTTTCAATAAGCAACCTCTCAGGAAAAGGAGGTGTTCGCGGAACCTGAGTTTGTATGTTTTGTTGTGATTCAGATACTTTATTCCTTGGAATGATGACATATTTTAAAGATACTCCATTTGATAAATCATCTACAGGTTCTTCTTTATGTTCTTTGATAATTACTGTCGGTGCTGTTCTTTTTATAGGTTGAGTTTTATTTAAAGTTTTCCTAGATCTCAACTATATTTCTTGTAAGGAAATGGGGTTTATGGTGTAAGTTGGGAAATTTTGAAAATCAACATTATGGAGTGACAGAGGTGGTCAGTTATTAGGATTTGGAATGGGTTGAGTGGGTAATATGGTGGGTTGAGGTGGATTATGAAACTGCCGAGGAGTTTGTTGAATAGGTGGTAGAGGAGGTGGAGTAAATCCAGGCAATAACTGATGCATGTTTGGAGGGTATTGAGTACATGGATTATTGGGCATTGGTACCATAGGTTGTTCTTGGTTATTTCCATAATTATGTTCTCTCCATCCCTGATACCAAGGTTGAGTAGGAACATTTTGCGGTGGCCAATTTGGCTAGTTCCATGGGTGTTGTTGTTGTTGTTGTTGTTGAGAAAAAAGTGGATAATAGCCGGAAAGTTGTGGGGATGGTTTTGTTACATATTTGGGTTCCTAGGTTGCCAAGGCCTCCTAGGTGCAGATGAAGTTTCTGGAGCTTCCCTTCCCTTGTATATAGCTTGTAGTCCTGGTAAGGATGGACATTCTTATGTTGCATGATTTTCAGTACAAATTCCACATACAGAAATACTGTCCAAAGGACATTCTCGTAAAGGATGCCTTTTTCTACATTTCGGGCAGAATATGCTTAATACATGGTTTTCCTCTTCCTACTTTTTCTTAATCTTCAGAGTGTCTAACTGAGAATTAATTGTTCCTAAAATATCTGTTTTGAAATTTTCCAAAAGGTTTCCCAGTTCCATTCTAGTAACTCCACCAGATGTGGATACTCTGGTGTTTCTGTTGACAGGTTCTCTCACACTTTTTACCGTTTTCCCCCTACTTCTCGAATAAGTTCTACATAGTTCACTGAGTTCTTAATTTTTTTTCTGATAAATGTCTCCTAAAGCCATTAAGTTGATAGTGTCAATGTATTCATCTAAAACCCCTTTTAAGAAAAGAGTTTTGACTGCTTCATCTTGGAGACCATTATATTTATATTTTTGAAGAGTATATGTAAACCTTTCTAGGAAATCCTCAAGGCTCTCCTCAGCATACTATTGCATCTTAAAAATATCATTTCGAGAATCCTTGGGTCTACAATAGTCTTGGTACTTATTTAAAAATGTTGCCTTCATATCTTCCCAAGATCTAATGCTATACTCCCCCAAACTCATGAACCAGCGTAATGCAAAATCTTTTAGGGTAGCAGGAAACAACTTTATCTTATGTGCATCTTGGAGATAATTATAACTCCTACATAGGATATCAAATTCGAAAAGAAATACATCTGGATATTGACTACTTCTCCCATAAAAGGTTGGTAGTGCCGAGGGTGGGATATTTTTCATATTGACATTTTGGACCAAATCCAAAATTGGAAACCCAAAAGTGGGTTCTAGTCTTGGCTCATTCTCTACTTGTCCTTCTTCTTCATGTTCAACATGAATTTATTCCCTCTCTCTTATATCCATTTCTCTTTCTCTTCTCTCCAATTCTCTCTCTCTTTCCCTTTCTGTCATGTTAAAAGGATTACCAAAAATTGTATATGCAATCCAATCTTTCTTTGGAGAAGGTGTGAAATCCCACCTCTCTGCTTTTGCTGTTGGATTCCTTTTGACATAATAACTATGTCCTACTGTCCCTTTTGAGGATCCTAATACCTTTGATTCAACAGTTGTAGTATTTACTTGCGAAACTATAGTATTAGGGTTCCCGAAAATATCTTGTACTTTTTCTAGACTAACTATGTCGACCCAGTTTGGATCACCAAGAATTTGAATTTGTTGGTATGTATTGTTTCCTAGATTTGGAGGGGAAATGATAAAATGTTTAAGTTCTTCTTGTATTGTATTATCCCCTTCTAATCCAATTTCAGTTTGTTCTATTCCCGATTCTATGTTTTGCTCTATGGTTTCCTTAGCCAGAGTTCTAGTCTCAGTTTCTATTGCTTTTTGGGTGGAGGTTTCTCCTTTTTGTTGTTTTTTCTCAGAATACCTATCTATAGATGTGGTGACAGAACCCTGTCACATACCAAAAATATTTTTTGGAAGTTTTTCTTGTTTTGAGTTTCCCCTAAATCTACCTCTATTATCTCTATTTCTCATGAAAACATACTATAAAAAGAAACTAATAAAATAAAGACTATGATTGAGTTTCGGAGGAACCTGTGATAACAGATGCGCGTGTTCTTACCTCTTGTCTTACAACTCCTCCTTTGTCAACCTGCTAATCATACCACACCAAACCAAATGCATTTAAAAATAACCAAATCAATTATCTAACTTACCTTCTAAACAGCTCCCCGGCAACGGCGCAAAAAATGTCAGGCTTTTTATATTAATGATTTTAATTACCTAAAAACAATAAATTGTCAGACCAGGGCAAGTAAACTTAAAGCTGCTACACTATATGTGCGAGTAAGATTCTAATTTCTACCTAAATGTTATTCTAAAAAGAAAACATAAACTTACTCTTATAAATTGAATTCTAATGAGTATCTTAAAACTGATCATATCTTGTCTAATTAATCTACGAAATGGAAATAATTCTAAGTTAATTAAATTTAAATGTAATTCTATTCCTAATTCAAAGAAATCATCCAATGCTATTTATTTCAATTCTACCATTAAATAAACACCTAATCATCAAAACATCTAACTTGACTATAAAATAAAGAACATTTAAAAATCTTCTATTTAACCTAAACACCAAGAAATAAATCGAATTTAAGAACTCATTAATCCTATGATAAATGTAATGATCATTTTTCTATTGTCTTCTACTTTAATCAAATTCCAAATTAAAGTCTATTGAATGGAACAACCTGTGTAAAAAGAGTCTACAGAAACTAAAACAACTAAAATATGTCACATGCTAAAAGTTTTACTGGATAGAAACTAACATTGAATCATTCTAGAGTTTATCCTAATTCTAATCAAGTGAAATCTCAACATACAGAGTCTAAATTTTTCCTAAAAATCTGAATCTAAATCTTTCTGAGAAAGGAAACTGAAACAATGTAAACAAAAAATCCTCTTCGACTGAGATCACTATGCTATGCCTAATCTTGCAATTTAAATTCTATCTAAATTTTGAAAAAAATGAAAATGTTCTATTAATGCATGTGCATATCTATTCTCTACAATAATCTATTCTATCAATGGAAATTATCCTCAATAGAAACCTATGAAGAGCAATCTTTAATGATCTATTCTAAGTACTTAATCAAATTAAATCGTTGCTTCTAATCCAATCTTTCTCTATCTCTGTTCTAAATCAAAATAAATCTAACAAAATTGAAACTAATCAATTGTTGGATTACTGAGAGGGGGGGGGGGGGG
>JASDQU010437519.1:41838-86405 GCA_032191745.1 Picea mariana | reverse complement strand
TTTTGATCAAATTCATGACTGAAAGATTCATGTTGATGTCCACAGGTATACAAGCATGATCCACGAGAGGACTGCTAGCCTCTCCATCCACTGCTCGCGGAGCTGGACCATCCCGACCATCTGATGAAAAGTGAACCAAGCATAGGGATGATCTAGCAAATGCTAAATTGAGACAACGTACCTAGATATTTTGAGTATGCCTTGGTCACTGCGTACCTTCCGAAGGGGATAGCCGCAGTTCGAGTAGACCAAGATAAGATTGTGGCGTTGAATTTTAGTGACTTCAACCTCAGAGATCGCAAAGTTTACAACATGCTCGCCCCACATAAGTACCTGACTCGGACTAAGGGGAATAATTTGAAGATAATCCCCCAGTCGTGGACCCATAACCTCACGCAGTCTACCCTACTCAATGTCATGAAGATTCCTCACTTCGGATGACACCAGGAGGTGAGTGCATCCGTCAATCTATTGATGTACTATTACCATGGAGGTTGTTTGTGTCTAAACTATCATATAATAGTTGATCCAACGTTGATCAATCGGATCACAGGGTTAAGTATGAAAGGACCTGATCCACAAGATTTTTATCCAATAAAATCCATGGATCGCGCTCTAGAACAGCGGATCAAGGACACTTATGACGATGTCAAGAAGGGAACATGAGGCTACAAGGTAGCCTCTATTTATAATGGCGCAGTGCACCTCACCTATCAATTGATTGCAGGGAAGTTTGTACGTAAGAACCAACCCACCCAAGTGATTGGTTTTGTAGTCGACCTCACAGGGAAGTGCGCAGAGGTCCTACAAATGAATTCGACGACGTACCTGGTCAACCATTTGGAACTTGACTGCAAAGAAGCACAACATCAAGGATATGAATTCCATTTCATCTGGCTCTTGATCCTGATTGATTTCATCTCCTAGGAGATGTAGGAAGGTGCGACCTTCCTAGACATTGAGCCTTTCGAACCATTTGCTGTGGAATTCAATACACTGTGGTACTCAAGCGATATGAATAAATAGTGGCAGTCCAATGTTGTTTTTCATACCTATTACAAATAGTTGAGGATAGCCATCCAGTTTGAACCTCACATCACCCCAAACACTCTACATCGGTTCAGGCCCTTGATGAAGTTCAACGTAGACTGACATTTTATTTACATCATAGCGCATGCTGATGAACACAAGCAACAACTCCAATCCTACTATAAGGTAATGGAGGAGGACTTGGAGGAGATCACCAAGGACTGGTCGACGAACCTCCTCATTCCAAAAGACCCTGCAGAGATATCTAACATTGATAGCCCAGAAACTGTGTAGGATACACCCAGACCTAGCAAGACAAAGAAAACTAAAGAGGTTCAGGATTTAGATAGTGCATCCATGAAGACTGCTTCCATATCACTAGAGAAAGGAGGTGATTGTGAAGAGTTGAAGGACAAAGACGTCGAACAACAGTAGGGTGACGAGGCTGATCCCTTGAAGAAGAGGAAAGGTTCACCTCCGAAACCTTCCTCCCAGAAGAAAGAGAAGGCCACCATGACCAAGATGCAGACCGTCCTCACCTTTGATGACTTCAACTTCCTCATAACAGCCCTACAAGATGCTTCACTAGAAATAGTAGAGAAACAAGAAGAAAATAAAGAGGAGATGTATGATCGAATTAAGACTGAACTCCGAGGGGTACAACAGGCCCTACAGTCCAGCCGCGTAGTCTCCATTGTGTCAGGAGAACCAGAATTGGGAGATGAGCCAGCTCAACTCCACCGCCTAGCTGATACAGTCAAAGCTCATCTTCAACGAGCACAAGAAGAAATAGCGCAAGCCACCCAAGATTTGAAAAATGTATAGGGAGTATTTGTAGATCAACGCAGTGCTGTAGAACGGGAAAATATTGCTCTCCAAGCGAAGTTTGATGAAGAAAAATCCCAGCTACAGCAAGAAAAGGAAGAGTTGCTTGTGGAGCAACTCGAAGTAAAGGAAGTAGTCAACAAAGAACTTCTCTCTATGATATTCATAGAAGTAAAGGCTGAAGAGTGAGTTCCATAGCAAGTAGCGCAACTTGAGGAAGTGATCTAGCAACTACAACAATGCATAGCAGATTTGGAGCTACGTGCAGTACCCAAGACCCCTCAAGATGTAAGAGACCAAAGGGAAGCAACCGCCAGAAGCACAGTTGAAAGTCTTGTTATAACCCTAAATTGCACCACACATGCTTACCTGGCATTAGGCCAACTCATATCCCTTCATTGCCAAAACATCTGCTGAACAACCTTTTTAAAAATCCTCTTGGGTAAAGGTACACAGGCCCTAAGCTACTACTGCACGCATGTGAATGTTGGGAGGCCTACTACAGCCCGCATTTACCTAACAAAACACAAAAATAGGAAAGTTGCCGACGGCACAAAAAGATATGGGTCAGTTAACTGAAACTCCTGGCCATGCATGGCCGAGAGTTCGTCCAAAACCCTAGCTCCTTCTAGCCTATAAAAGAAGGGGTAGGGGTACTATTTGGAGGAGGAAAATAATAGCGAAGAAACTCTGCCCATTTGCTGAATCCAGTTGTCCCAACCCTTTAGCCTTTCCTCAAGCCTAAGGAGAATTAACGCAAAGCAGTTGGAGGACAAAAGAAGAGGAGCCTAGGATCAGGATCAAGGAGCGGTGGCCGGTCTCGACTTTGATTGTAATTTGATTCATTTTGAAAATAATAAAAGAATACTTTTCACATCCCAATGCATGAGTTATCTATGATTTGTTTAATTTATGCTTAATTTCTAACCCTCAAGTAGAAAAGTAGCATGCATGCGTAGTGTTTTGCCTTGATCGCAGGATTATCTTTGGAAGGAGCAGCGCAAGTAAGCGGGCAAAGCACAATGGAGGATCTACACCAAACATCAGTAAAAAAGGTTAGTAGTTCCTTTCCATGCATGTATGTGAAAAAGGGGTTTTAAGTTTTGGGTGGTAGGTTAATAGTGATTTCTTTACGGTCATAATCTGCATGCAAGTGTGAACCTAGTTTGCTAGTCCGTAGGGTATTTTTCCCAACAACAGAATTGGCGACCGTACTGGGGAAGATACTCTTTAGGGTTTTCGGATTTAGTTGAGTTTTTGGGTAGTTTAAGAGATTAGGTTTTCTATTTCTTTTCCTATATTTTTGAGTAAGGCCTAAGCTAGCAGGGAGCCTGGTTCTTTATACCAGTTTTCCCTGATTGTTGCTTGACGACAATTTTTAGGACACACAGAGGTACACACGGCCTACAGAAGGCCTGCACGTGTGTGCCTGCGCCCTAACCTTCTATAGCCCGCGTGTGAATGCTTGCTGTAGAGGTTTCAGTGGCGTGTAGGAGTCAGAGAGCTTGAGAGGGAGTCCTCCTCTTCCCTGTCAGAATTATACATTCTCAGGGGGCTTTCTGGATCATGTCTGAGTCTTGCTGGTTCATAGTCTTGTCTCAGTTTGCTTTATTACGTTTTGTTATTCTTTGCAATTATTTTTCTTTTCTGTTGGAAGAAGCATCCAAGCCTTCAAGAGACCCTGGTTATCAATACTAGAGGCCTCTTCCTGGTCTGGGCTACCTGTGTTTATTTTTGTCTTAGATTTTATACATACACGTGGCCTGTGCAAGTGTAGCCCGCGGGTACACGCGCTCTGTAGTAGCCCAACATGTGTTCGTATGCGTGCTGTTTCAGTGACAGAGGCGTGCTTGATAGGCTGCTTTTCAGTCAGGGTGGGGCAGTCATCCCCTCCTGTGGTGAGAAGTGTTCCTCTCAGGTGTTTGAGTCTAGTGTTGCACAGTCAGTAGGTTAGGGCCTCTTACCCTTATCTTGTTTCTTCTTAGTTGATAGTTGATAGAAAAGATAAAAAGAAAATTTTGTTTTATGGTTTTTAGACAAGCGTAAGAGTCGGTGCTTTCTTGATTGCCATTGTGTGTCTTTGCTCTGATTCTTTGCGATCTGCACTTTAAGCTAGAATTTTGTTTTGGTTTTCTTAGTTTTGTGCTTGTCGGCATTTTCCCTTTGTTGCTTCATTTAGCACTTAAATATATATATATATATATCTATATATATATATATATATATATATATATATATATATTTCATTTTCTTCGTTGTTTGAAGATTGTGTTTTTGCATCAATATCTAGGGAGAATGCTTTTTGTTCATAAGTTTTTTGCAGTGCATTTAAGAGCCTAAGTAGCTCATAGTCGAGCGAAATTCCTTTATGTTTGCTGCATGAAATCTTAGAAAAATTGAAAAGAAAAAGAAGTCTTTCTTTGTGAAAAGTTGTTGATTTTTGCATTTAGTAAAAGTCTTTTGTTTCCAGCATTTTTTTCATTCGTTTTTGCTTTGAGTCTTTACACATCATCAGTTTCAACTTCATACCCGTGATGTAAAAAAGCCCATAAAAGAAACACTAATTTAAAATCTATTAGAATTTTTGTTTGTAGGGTTCATACACTAGTTCAAGACTAGGGCCTTGGATTAGGTTGGAGAGTAAATTCTCCAAGGCCACTCAAAACCAAACATTGGAGTCTGTGATAGGGAGTGTAGAAGTCCAGTTTCGTGGAAGTTATCTGGGACCCCCCTCTAACACAGGGGATAAACACGAGGTCGCATGAGGAAAGGTAGCAGAGATAACCCCTCCAAAGCCAGACCAAGCGTAGTGGAGAACACATATCGAGGATTTGTTTTGGGATTCCGTCGTTTGCATTTGCCACGGGTTTTTGTGGGTCTCGAATCCATTCGAGGTCCTCAGTTGTCTTCCAGACCATTTGCTCTCGATACCCTTGACAGGTTTCGGGCTTGATACCCTGCTCATTGTGGTCTACCCAACTATTGACTGTACTCGCTTGGTGACTGTTCACGTGCTGGCAAACTAGTTGCCAATCTTTTTAGGGACATACACAGGTGACTACGGGGGTATACCGCGGTACCTAGGACAGACATCGGGCCACGCTTTGCAGAGTATACCTGGAGGGTTCTTCCATTTTCGAGTTGCACTTGCATGGGTAAGTTGCTCTAGTGTTGGTTGTTGTAACTGTTCTTCCAACTAGTCTAGTGTTTGCTTGACTTATCTCTTAGGGGCTTCTTTTTTAGTGTGTGTTACTGTTTGAACATGTAGAATAAATTAGCGTGTCTTAGATCTTCTCACAAAGTGGAGGATCCCGAGCTCCGTTGGTCACAAAGGCTCCTGGGCCTGCTGCCAGTTATACTAGAGCCACCCCCACCACCATTGAGGCGGAAGCTAGACCAACAAGGGTCTTTCGAAGCAACCGGGTTACAAAGCATTGTGCCCGAACAACTCCTGGAGGAATCAAATGCCAATCTTGGTTCGGTTGAAACCACAACCCCTGATACTTGGCCATCGGTCAGTGTACCAATTCAATTTTATGAATGCCTGTCAGTGCCTCACACAGCTATGGAAACAAACGTTGTTACTTCCTCTGGGAATTCTTCCATTCCCACCACTGTTGCTACCACAGGAGAAGCATCTCCTAACTTGCTATTGTCGGTCTGAGCCACCATGGTCCCGGCCGCAACTACGTTGCACAGTGGACCGACCCCATCGATCATGGCGGCCACAACTCTCTTCACACCTAGTGCGACAGGCTCTCCGTTCTCATACGGTATACCTAGTTCGGGCACAAGTCCTGCACTCACTCACTCCACTATACAGACTTTGGGTCTGGGGGTAGGGAGCTCTAATGCTCCTCTGTAAGGTCAACTTGGGGGCATTCCTGTCCCTTTTAATGCTTTTCCTTACACTGGAGATCATATATCTCCTTCGTCCCCTTCGCTTGGTGGTCTGCATCAACAGTCCACCGGGCAGCCTGCACACACGAGTTCATTTGGAGACAGGAGTCAAGGAACACCTGCGCAAACTCTGTCGATAGGTTCATCGCTGTTTGTTTGGAACAAGAGGTTTGGTAACAACACTTTCGCATCCACGGCTTTCCCATCTGGGGGCAATCCCATTTTTGGACAGTCTACTCCGACGCAGGGTACTATTCCTACGCCGGGGGAACATATAGTAGGACCTTGGAACTCAGGACAAGGATCCGTTCCCTCCTCTGGAATGTCGTTCTGGGGTAATTCTTTCCATAGTCAATGGAACCCTGGACAGACTTCCATGCCTCTCCCATTAGGACTGGCATGGGGTAATCCTTCCCAAAGTCCTTCACACACGATGAATGCTCAACATCCAATGTCCTTTATGGGGAATCAACCAATGATGTCTCCACAGATGTAAAATCCTTACGCTGGTCAGGGCCATGGTTTCTACCAGAATCCGGGCCAGTAGCCAAACTTTTCCTGGCAACCTGGTGCCAGTCAAACTCTAGGACCCTTTTTCCCAAGCTATCAGCAGCAACCCAAACTACCATTCCTGGCGACGTTACACTTGCCAGATTTGACAAGGTTGTTAAATGATCCTATTTTTCATGATCCACGTTGGCCTCCTATGCCAATGAAGTTGCCTTTGGACATTCCAAAGTTCGAGGCCAAGCCTAACAAAGATCCAGGTGATCACGTGACTACTTTCCATCTTTTGTGTTCATCTAACTCATTGAAAGATGACTCCGTCCAGTTGCGATTGTTTCAACGCACTCTTATTGGGAGTGCCACAAATGGTACATTGAGCTTGATCGCTCAAGATATTCTTCTTTTAGCGAACTGGCGATGGCCTTCTTTAACCATTTCCAGTTACCTGTGAGATACAACGCTGGCACAAAACTGCTTGCCAATTTCGAACAGACGACATCGGACCATATCTCTGATCATATCTGAGAGTGGAGACGCCGAAAGAGTCTAATCAAAGTACCAGTCCCACTAGCATTCCTTCTTGAGTGGTTCCTTAAGTCTTTAGTCCCACAATTATCCAAAGACGTTGCGACTTCAGAAGTTTTCTCCGAAGAAGATGCCATCATGAGGGCTCAACAGTTTGAGCTTATCTATTCTCAGTCTGGTTTATTATACAACATCCTTCCAGATGCACCATGATCGATACTGGATAAAACTAGACAGAAAGCCGGACCACATGCCGATGGTATTGTTGGTTCGACACAAACCAAGCCTGCTAAGCAATTGACAAAACAATTGCAACAGTTATCTATACAACACTCAGCGGCTAGCCAAACTACTACTTTGGCTGCTCCTCCTACCCAAACGTCGGACGTACACTCCATGCAGTCGACTAATCCCAAGGCCACCCAGCAGCCTAAAGGGAAGAAAAAAAAATGCAATAAGGGTAAGGGGGGATAAAAAACCCATTGATAATGCTGGCGAGGGCACCACGAAAAAACGGAAGGCGAGGTATCCGTGCACCTTGTGTGCGGAAGACCACCCGACCCATCTATGTCCTCGACTTGTAGAGGCCCAAACGTTTGTCACATAGCAACAACAAGCCGTGTTGACTAATCCCTTTCAGCATGGGAAAAATTTAACTCAAGCCTCTACAAGTGCCAAAGGGGCAGCCAGGAAACCTTCCCTCCTCCAAACAATTCCTCATCCACGAACGTATATATGGTTAGGGGTGATGTCTTAATAATGACTAGAGCGCACAACTCTAGTAAACCAAGCGCCTCTGAGAAGGGTAAAGAAGCCGAGATCCCATCTCTTCCTCTACAGATCGAGAATACGTTGGGTGAAACAATGACACACATTCCAAAGGGTGAATTTAAGAAAGCTTCTCACAACCCAAACGCAAGGGCTGCCCAGAATTACTCTGTGGTGGAAGATTTATCACAAACCCCTTGTGCAATGTCCGCTTTGGAGGTCCTCCAAAGATGCCCTGCTAAGAGGAAAGCCTTGTTGACTGCTTTAGGCTCTAATGAGACTTGTAACCTGGGTACCATCATGTTAGATACGACCGACTTGAAGCCTCGTCTGCCTTACCACGTTGCGTTTCAGATAGTAGTGGCTCACCCCACAAAAACTTTTACACGGAATATCTTCCGCACGGTGGTCAACGAGGGCGCTTCGACTTGAGTTATGTCATTAGCATGTTGGAAAGCCATTGGTCAGCCCGCTTTGTCTCCATCACCTACTCTCCTCACTGCGTTCGACGGTCGCTCTTTCCGACCACATGGCATCGTTCCTTCTTTCCCTGTGCAGCTAGGAGGGAAGACCGTGTGCATTGAAGTAGAGGTAGTCGATGCTCCCCTCGACTATAACCTCTTGTTAGGTCGGAGTCGGACTTATGCTATGCAAGTTGTGGTCGCTATAGTTTTTCGAGTCTTGTTGTTTCCACACAAGGGTCGGATAGTGACCATTGATCAATTGTCCTTCTCTAGGCCTGACCCAGCTTTGGGGGCATCCACGGTTCCCATGACTGATAATCCTCAGCCCGAGGTCATTAACGTAGGAGTTGGTTTGTTCCCATCTTTGATGGGTACCTTCGATTACCCACCTCCTCATGACGATGTCAAGTTTATATCGAATCACCACAAGGCTGAGATTTTTCATGTTTCGTCGTTCCGGACGACTTACTTTCAGGATCCATGGATTCTTCCTTCCCCATCAGCCACGATGGATGAGACAGGGCACTCCGGCATGTTCATGCCCTTGTCGATCATTGAAGTAGCATACTCTTTAGTCCAACAAGCTTCAGCTAACCTTGATCCGATTCCCGCACAAGAGTTGGATCCACTCCTAGAGCCTATCTGGGCTCAGGGTTCTCTCGCCAACACAGATTCGCTAGACTTAGTCTTGCCTTCTGACGAAGTTGTAATCGAAGCAATGACTAGTCCGGACAGACCTTGGGAAGATCTGCATCACAGATCATATTTCCTCCCAGAGTTAAGCCGAATCGAGGCAGGAGAATTCAATATCACCATGACGGGAGATCAGCCATGTCCTATTAACCTCTTAGCTACACAGGAAATTTATGCTGAGGGCAATATGGCAACTATTGCTGCAACAATACCTATCAACATCTCCCGAAACCCTGGCGTCATGGAGAATGTCTTCGTCGGAGCAGAGTGCTCTACCGAAGAGATTCAAATCTACGCGGATCTTTTCAAAGAATTCCGCAACGTTTTTGCCTGGTCTTATGAGGAAATGCCAGGTATCGATCCGAAAATAGTGGAACATGAAATCACAACGTATCCTGATGCCAAGCCTGTTCGACAAAAACTTCATCCAGTCAATCCTAAGAAAGAAACAACCTTCAATATTGAGGTGGAGAAATTGCTAAAGTCAGGGTTCATTTACCCTATCCATTTGACTCAATGGGTGTCAAACCCCGTGCCGGTCGATAAAAAACAAGGCACGATTTGTGTATGTACCGATTTCTTTGATTTGAACAAGGAGTGTCCAAAAGATAATTTTCCAACACCATTCATCGACTAGATCATTGATGAGTGCATCGGTTGTGAAGCCTTTTCGTTCATGGATGGTTTTTCAGGATATAATCAAATCCAAATCAAACCCGAGGACCAACACAAAACGACATTCATTTTTCCGTGGGGTACGTTCGCCTATCGTAAGATGCCTTTTGGCCTTAAGAATGCTACAGCCACTTTCCAGCGGGCCATGTATTTTGTGTTTCAGGACCTCAAACACATAGTCGAGGCCTATCTAGATGATTTAGCATCATGCTCTCGCAAGCGAAATGATCATCCTATACACCTCCGACTAATCTTTGAACGCTGTCGCTACTTCATGATTTGCTTGAATCCCAACAAGTGCAGTTTTTGCATCACGTCGAGACGTTTTTTAGGTTTCATTGTATCAACAACAGGGATCATGGTTGATCCTCTTAAGGTGGAGGCAATAATCCAATTTCCCCCCCCACGCACAATCTTACAACTTCAAAGTCTTCAAGGCAAGGAGAACTTCTTACGACGCTTCATCGCCAACTATGCCGAAATCACCAAGGGCTTTATGCATTTAATGAAGAAAGATGTTCCCTTTTTTTGGGACGAAGCCACTCAACGCTCTTTCGACACATTAAAACATGCCCTCACAACCACACCTCTGCTATGACCACCTAATTATAACAAGTATTTCCTATTATATCTGGCTGCCGCGGAGTCAACCATAGGCATGGTTTTAGTTCAGGAAGATGATTTGTTTTCAGAATACGTGATCTATTACCTGAGTCGAGGCCTCGTAGGACTGGAACTTAATTATTCCCATCTCGAAAAACTTGCGTTGGCAGCAGTTCATGTTGTTCAACGGTTCCGTCACTATGTTCTTTTTCGCAAGACCACCGTCGTTGCTGTCGTAAATCCATTCCAGTACATGTTGGCACGACGAGTTATTGGTGGAAAAATCAGTAGATGGATGGTCATCCTCCAAGAATTTGACTTAGACTTTGTTTCCGCAAAGTCCAAGAAGTCATTGGTCTTTGCAGAACTTATTTTGGAGCTTCCGGTTGAGTCAGGTGACGTTGTGCCTGAGGAATCGCCTATCCGGGGGGATATGTTTTTGATTGAATCTTCAGACCCATGGTACGGAGATATACTGATCTATCTCTAGACTTTGAGGTGCCCCACTTCTGCTTCTCGTGACGAGCATCGGCGGATACGCCATTAGGCTAAGAATTATCTCATACTCGATGATACGTTGTATCGGAGAGGTGTAGACTGCATCTTACGTCGATGTCTCACTCATGAGGAGGCCGTCATAGTGCTTAATGATTGTCATACAGGAGCTTGTGGCGGTCACTTATCTGGGTTGGAAACAACCCAAAAGATTTTATGAGCAGGTTACTTCTGGCCCACACTTATCAAAGATTGTATCGAGTCGGTCAAGAAGTTCCATCCGTGACAAATCTTCTCTCAGAAGATGAGGGCACATCCAACTCCTATGTTTCCCTTCATCATAGTTGGTCCCTTCACGAAGTGGGGGATTGATTACACTACATGCAACCCCCCGTCAGCAAGGGGGAACCGCTATATCATAGTAGCTGTCGACTACTTCACTAAGTGGGTCGAAGCTATGCCAATGTTTAAAGATGATGGAGAGACTACAGCTCTCTTCTTATTCAACCAGATTATAGCAAGGTTCGACGTCCCGAGAGAGATTGTCACTGACCATGGCACTCACTTTTAGAATCAAATGATGACTGAGTTAACGTCAAAGCTTGGGTTACGGCAAGAACATTCATCACCTTACTATCCCCAAGCCAAGGGGCAGGTGGAAGCTGTAAACAAAACTCTTAAGATGATTCTACAACGAACTATCAACTCAGCCAAGTCAAATTGGCATTTGATGTTATACTCGGCATTATGGGCTTACCGAACATCAGTTAAGACTGCAACCGATTTCTCACCTTTCCAACTCGTTTACGGGCTGGAGGTAGTCTTGCCCATCGAATGTCAAATCCCATCTCTGAAATTGGTAGTACAATTATTGCCAGACACTTCTCCACTTGAAGAACAATTAGTACACCTTGAGCAGCTTGATGAATAGCGTCGCGATGCAGCCCTGGCCAATGAGGCTCATAAACATAAGGTCAAGTGTCAATATGATAGGTCCGTTCATCCTCGGATTTTTTCTGAAGGCGACCTTGTCCTGGTCTATGACCAAGACAAGGACCCCCTGGGGGAAAGAAAGTTTAAACCCATGTAGTTTGGACCCTTCATTATCAAAGAGGTATTAAAAAAGGGCGCTTATCGTTTGGTCAATTTTGAAGGGAATGCTTTGGCGGAGCCTAGAAATGGGCTCTACCTCAAGAAGTGTTACTCATAGAAGGGTCATTGTGGGTAACTTTTTGTAACATATGTATAGTCTTTGTACTATTAATTTTTTACATTTCTTTTGAAAAATGTGTTATGGACATGTCATTGATGTTATCTTTCGTCAATATGGTAGATGTCAAGTGAGTCCGAGGTGTTCGTTGGGTATGCGGATGGTGCTAGTAGACACACGTGGAGGCTTGCCTCCACAACTTGGGTAATCTTTACACCACAGGGTCAGTTGTTATCTTCCGGAGGTATATGCTTAGGTGACACCACAAATAATGTTGCTGAGTATAGTGTAGTTATTGAGTTGCTTCGTGACACTTTGTCATTGGTTATCTCTCGTCTCTGGGTCTATCTAGATGCTCAACTGGTTGTGTCACGACTAAATAGAATATACCGAGTTCACGACCCAAATTTACACCAATGATTCCTTAGGGTACGTCTCTTGGAACGCAACTTTGATTATATTACATATTTTCATGTTCCTAGGAGTTTAAATCAAATCATAGATACTCTAGCTAATCACATTTTAGATTGGCATCTTGCCCACATATAAAAAGATCATGGACATAAACATGTAAATACATTTTTGTGCACATAATCCATAAGACACAAAAAAGATATAAAAACCATATATAAACATCATAAAATCCTCATAGTACATAGATGGGCGCAAGCGCCTCAAAAGTGGGAACAGTAACGAGTCACCGGGCTTATGCCCTCAAAAAATATATACAATAAGGTGCTCGTGGCACATAAAAAGTCTAAAATTCTACTCAGGGCCTATGGGCCCTGTTATAATCATCTATAGTGCGGGCTAAATGCCTAAATAATCGGACCCATGTCCGAGGTGCCCCCACAACATGAGTCTGCATGGACGATGGCAGGTCCTCTATCTTTGCCATGGGAACTGTGTGAGTGAGCGCAGTGAAGTTCCTCTCAATTCGCCTAAGAACCCTCTCAGTCTCTCTTGCTGGGAGGTTCCCTGCTACTGCTGCTCCCCCAGCGACGGCAGCTGCGGCTTCTGGCCGTGGGCGACGCCTGTTCCGTGCATAGTTGGCAGGTCGCATGGGTCCCACATCTGCATCCAATACAAATTTCACTCATCAAAAACTCTGGTATACAAAAACATGATATATATATCAAAAAAGACATAAAAATTACATATGCAAACAAAAAAAAACATACATAGGTGGAGACTTACCCATCTCTCCTCGCTCCTCACCAGGAGGCACTAGTATCTCTGGATCTCTGGAGAAGTCGATCCCCACATATGGGTAGTCCTCAATAACCGAGATCTGTCGTGACAGGCAAGCAAAAAAGTTGTCATTGAAGGCCTCCATGGTCCTTCCATAACCTTATCGCAGCAATAACATTGCCCATCTGCATACTGCGGGGAAAGTGGCCAGATGTTCTCGTACTGTCAGTCGAGCACTGAAGCACGGAACTCTCTCAAAAAAGAATGAACACAGGATGGTCCCAAACCCGAAGTTCCTGTGTGTCCATTGTTGGCAAGCTGTCAATTGACTCTTCATGCACTCCAACAGTTTGGTACTCCAATCAAAAATTTGTGTATTCATGCACTGGATCGCACAGTTCATCTGTGCGCGCGAAGCTTGATGCACGACTGCTGAGCCGATAATCCGCCCAATGAGTGATAGAATAGTCTGTAGGGTGAGGCTGGTAATCCTACTAATAGGTACCGAGGAACCTCTATGATCGATCCCAGCCTCACAGTACTCAGCTACCAGCTCTGAGCTCTTGCTCGGCCCCGCAGGAAAAGTTTGAAAGTTGACTGGTTCCCCTCTCCTAGAGAGGCCAGTCAAAAAGTAAATATCCTCGGTGGTGGGCACCAAGGATTTCCCCTCTAGCATGAATGCCTCTGCATCTGGGTGCCAGTAATCAACCAAGGCATTCATTAGCCTTGGTTGCACGCACATGAACGGACATAAAAAGAATTTCACCAACCCGCACTGTGTCAGCACGGCCACAACATTCGGATCTACAACCACTAACTCATTGGCGGCCTCGTGCTCCCTTTCCCTCCACTGAACATACATCCTGCCAACACAACAAGGTAAAGGAGGGTCAATACATGTTTCCATTGGATTTTTCCTCACGCGGGGGTGGCAAACGCAGCCTGTAGAGGTGACAGTCGTGGGCACCTGCGGGCAGGCTTTATGCTGCACGCGGGTACCCGCGGGCTATCCCTGGACAGACCGTGTTTACCTAGGGTCGACCTTTTTGAGTTCGACGCCCACTCCCAAAAACAACTAAATGCTACAAAGGAAGTATTGAATAGCTAGACAAGGGAGTTTGTACTTACTTGGTCCAAGCAGAAGTCCGTTTCGTCCACTGTAGCTCCCAGAATCACGATCTTTGGCAAAGGGGGTCTTTTGGTTCCAAAGTCAATTTCCAAATCAGCAATGGTGATAATGAGCTGCCAACTTCTATTTATAGACTTTTTGGCCTTTTTTTGTCACTTTTTTTGGCCCCCCTTATCAGTTTCTTTATACCAAAAACCATTTTGAGTGATCTAGGAGTTATATGGGAGGGATTTGAGCAGGTATTGGGACATTTTTTTTGAGTTTCGAAAAATAAAAATAAAAAATATATATTGACGGTCCATAAAAAAAAATAAAAAATTTGAGCATATAGGTTAGGATATTACCCCAACTTTTGCATCTCATTGCCTTTTTTATGCTATAGGATCGATCCCATATGGTGGTGACACGGAACCATCATATCTGTTATAGAAGTGTCGCAACTTGGTGGTAGAGCTTACCAAAACATGGATGCCCTAGGTATGTCTTGGTTGCATTATGGTGTCCATGCCGTTTCTAACAACGTTGTAGGCTCGGGAGTCCATATAGTCTTTCCAGAATACGAGTTGGAGCCTCATTCGCATGGGTCTTTTTCACTCTTTGTCTTACCCTATGGACTCCCAAAACATAACGGGTCTCCTTTTAATCCCTTTTCAGACCCTCTAAACATGAAAATATTGCTGAGTGATCTTGTGACCTTTCACGCTCGTTAAACTGAAATTTGAAGTCACGTCTGTCCGACAATAGTTTACCCCTTTTTCGGTCTGGACGGTCAACTGTACGAACAAAGGAATACTCTATGGAATTCCCATTCTTTAGAAGAGTATCCTCAGGTATACTTTTATTCTTTTTTCGGGCCTGAGGGACTAAATTTACGAAAAAGAAACCCCCTCGGAGTCCATAGTTAAGCTCTTTTCAGACTCCCTAAAATTTAAAAGATCGCCGAGTGACCTTATTCTCTCACACTCGTTAAAATGGTCCAGAAGAACATTCCTGACGGAGTCCATAGTTAATCTTTTTTCAGACTCCTTAAAAGTGAAAAAATAGCTGAGTGATCTTGTCCTTTTCACACTCGTTAAAATGGTTTTGAATTGACATCTAATCGGTGCTAGTTTATCCCTTTTTCGAACCGACTAGAATATTGTTGAAAAAGGTACCCCCGTGGAGTCTCCTTTTATGATTTTTCAGACTCTCTAAATATGAAAAACCACCGAGATTACCTTCTCTGGGCTTGTTAAACTTACATCGAAGGACGTTACCATTGTGTGTTCTATAAACTGCTTTTGCATACCTTACCCATCATCCTTGTAACAGTTTGCTTCTGCGTATTAACACCTTTGGCCACTGGAGGATTTTTCCCGAGTATCATTTTACTATAACATCAGTCTTGTCCTTGTGCCTTGAGCTTGTATGTTTGCAGTACTCGTTCCTCCATTGTAACATAATACTTCTTTATTCTTTTTCACAATCATCAAAAAGAACAAAAAAAAAAATCAAATATACCCCAAAAAGAGGATGGGAAAAGTATTTTCTTTATTGGAAGCATATTGAGTCGCCCTTGGATGAAGCACATCTGTCCGTTTGATCATCAGACTAGGGGATGTAGTACAACCTTAGGTATCTTTTTCTCACTATATAGAGTTGTGTTCTCCACCGTTTGGTTACTCTTCCAAACATATGGAGAGTTTGCGTTGCCTCCTGCTTCGTAGACTTATGATTAACAGATATGTTGCCTAAGTCTTATCACGTGTCGTGCTATTATCCAAGGGAAGTTTTTCACTGAGCCTGAGTCGACCCCTTTGCAATATGTCTCTTGTCTGCATACCCAGCCATCCTGAACGTCTAATCAAGTCTTTGTTTGAAATCACTGAAGCCTTCAGTCCGATCATCAAGATTATCAAGTCCATAACCGACGAGACATCGAAGACCTCTGGGTAGTGCAGTCGTACACTCCTATTACACTCCTACCCAAGTTTTAGAATATTTTGAAGTTGTTGCTTGAGCTCTAAAGTACAGCCATCAAGCCGAATCATCTTCTGGGAGATGGATACTCTATATGTATATCTTTCTGATTTCAAGATGTAGCTCCGCTGTGTATTGTTCGTGGCTACTCTTTATAGTTATTTGACATGGATATATAGTGTATTTGATTGGTAGCCATGGTTATATTTTATCCCGAGCATGGGTATGCCCGCCTCGATGAGACATTTGTTATTTTGTAGATGGCACCTCCTGATTCCTGATTCTTGGGCTCACTCATTCAGCATATCAGTACAGATTGGTAAAAGATTGGTAATGTATTTCGGCCATCAGATGCTCTTCTGACCTCACACATTAGGGGGCATCTGTTATAACCCTAAATTGCACCACACATGCTTACTTGGCATCAGGCCAACTCATATCCCTTCATTGCCAAAACATTTTTTGAACAAACTTTTTAAAAATCCTCTTGGGTAAAGGTACGCACGCCCTAAGCTACTACTGCACGTGTGTGAACGTTGGCAAGCCTACTACAGCCCGCGTTTACCTAACAAAACACAAAAATAGGAAAGTTGCCGATGGGATAAAAAGCTATGGGTCAGTTAACTGAAACTCCTGTCCATGCATGGTCGAGAGTTCGTCCAAAACCCTAGCTCCTTCTAGCCTATAAAAGAAGGGGTAGGGGTATTATTTGGAGGAGGAAAATAATAGCGAAGAAACTCTGTCCATTTGCTGAATCCAGCTGTCCCAACCCTTTAGCCTTTCCTCAAGCATAAGGAGAATTAATGCGAAGCAGTTGGAGGACAAAACAAGAGAAGGAGCCCAGGATCAGGATCAAGGAGCGGTGGCTGGTCTCGACTTTGATTGTAAGTTGTTTTATTTTGAAAATAATAAAAGAATACTTATACCGTCCCAATGCATGAGTTATCTAAGATTTGTTTAATTTATGCTTAATTTCTAACCCTCAAGTAGAAAAGTAGCATGCATTTGTAGTGTTTTTCCTTGATCATAGGATTATCTTTGGAAGGAGCAGCGCAAGTAAGTGGGCAAAGCACAACAGAGGATCTACACCAAACATCAGTAAAAAAGGTTAGTAGTTCCTTTCCATGCATGTATGTGAAAAAGGGGTTTTAAGTTTTGGGTGGTAGGTTAAAAGTGATTTCTTTACGGTCATAATCTGCATGCAAGTCTGACCCTAGTTTTCTAGTTCGTAGGGTATTTTTCCCAACAACAAGGCTCAAGGCTCTTACCCTGGAATGTAAGAATCTCACTAATCACAGTGCCCTAACATTTGAATGAATCCCTGAGAGCCCGGAATTAAGAGAACTGGAGTCACATCTCCAAGAGGTGAACTATCAAGATGAAAAGATATAGGCTCAGCTGAAGTCCCTATTAGTTGTGGAAAGAATGAAGCACTCCCAAGAGAAATGCACTGCACAACATCAAATCCATACTATCCAGAGAAAAGTTATGGAGATAACTCAGAAACTCCAACCTGTGCAAGATAAGTCCTATCAGTTGTTTACAGAGGTGGAAGGCCAAGGAGCAGAGCTAGAGCAGGTTGTCACTACAATAGAACATCGTCTAGAGGGACCTATTAATGATGCATTCATCCATGAGTTCACTAAAAAGGAGGCTATAGCACAACATTAGGTCGAAGCATATCAAGCCAAGCTCGAGGCATTTGAAGCAGAACTAGTCAGACCAGAGTGACTCGGGATGAGTCACTGATGAGTGTTGGGGGCCTTTTGGCCCTTGACCAAGTTTTGGGAGATCCTTGGTCAAGTTGACCTATTTTGGGACTTCGACAGCCTGTCGAAGATGGAGCACAAGATGAAGCAGAGATCCTAGGATCTCGACTCCTTTTTGGGATTTGGGAATATGTAATAGGAATGGGATGTCAGCGCATGGGTTTACCCATGTTTAGGCCTATTTTACATGTATAAATAGAAGGCTAGGCAATGTAAGAAGTAGTGGAATAGTGCGCAAGTGTTGTGCAAGTTGGCTAAGTTCTAAGAGTGGGATATGTGTGATCAATAAGTGTAAGGCTTCGTGCATACCGTGTGGGACCTGCAGAGCCAAGTGAAAGTCATTGTAAGAGACTGTGGAGAGCTTTGTGCTATAACGCAAGGAAGGAGGATCTAGCGAGCTGCGCAGATCTCCTGTCTTATGTGGAGTAAGGGTTTTAAGTCTTTGTGCATGTAACCCATTGAAGAATATAATAAAGAAGAAGAGTTGGTGGATATAGCCCCAGGGTGGGGGTGAACCACGTAAATACTATCTTATTCTACTCTGTGTGATGTTTTGATATGTTTATGTGTTATGTGCTAAGTGCCTTAATATAGATAGCTATATCTGTTTATGCTTTGTGCTTATGATGAATCTGGATGCTAGATCTGACATCTGTGAACTTGCTCAGTGCTTGAATCTACTAGATCTGATCTAGTTCCTTTGTTAAGTGCTTATATACATTAGATCAGGGTGAATGCTGTGATGCTCTATTTTCTCTGCGGAGTAGAAATTGGTTAGATAATGATGAACTAATGGTGCTAAGTGCTCTGTTAAGTATTATAATCACATATTTGTGTCCCACCTAAGGTTGCAGACACCTGAGTCTTGCAACCACCCCTGCCTCTACCTCGGGTGATACTTCATCTGCTTCGCAGGTGTTGGCGAAAGGGTCAGTAGTTAGGGTTTTTTTGGTGCGTTGTTGTAGCGTTCAACCCTGGGTCTACCCCTGTGCCAACAGGCAGAGAGTTGACAATGTGCCATTAGAGAAACTGGATCGCATACAATATCTCTTCCTCCTAAGGGAGGAAGAAAAGTCCATAGGTACCAAGTGTATGCATGGCGATATAGGACACATGGGAGTCAAAATAGGAGATGGACAACCAAAACACTCACCCAAGTAGGCAAGGAGGAATAAAGGCAGGAAATCAAACATAGTATCTCTACAAGAACTAGGAGCCCTACTGATAAACTCATCTAAGATTAAAATTCTCTTCCCCCATTCCCCCCCACATGTTTAAATGAAGATTATAACTTGGAATATAAGAGGCCTAAACAACCCAAGAAAGCAACGAATCCTTAAAAACAGATTGAGGAAAGAACAACATGACCTCTATTTCATTCAAGAAACAAAATGCAATTTGGACAGAATGGAAATAATCAGTAAAAAACACTGAAGTAAGTACAAGATGTTGGTTGTAGAAAGCCAACAGATGGAGGGAAGAATCCTTACCTTGTGGAACCCACAATCGGTGAACCTACTCGCAGAATAAGCCACAAGACACACACTTTCTGTTAACATGCAAGTTATAGGGAACACAAAAGAGATTCTATGGATGAATGTGTATGGCCCCCAGGTGCTAGAGGATAAAAGGAGAATGCTCCTAGACCTAGAGCATATAAAAGAATGAACTATTAACCTCCACTGGATTCTGGTTGGGGATTTCAACATCATTACTACTCTTGCTGAGAAAAAAAGGGGAAACCGGATACTAGACAAGGATTCAGAAGAATTCTCACCTTTCATAGACATAATGGAGCTTATGGACATCAGTACCAACAATGGACAATTCACCTAGAATAACAAACAACTAGCTCACCACCAAGTAGCCACAAGGCTAGAAAAATTCCTAATTTTAGAATCCATCATTTTGCAGGATTTAGCTTTGGACTGCAGCATCCTCCCCTGGGGGGGATCATATCACTAGCTAGTACAATTGGAAGCAAACTTTCAGACCACACCAAAGAACATGCCATTTAGATTTAAGAAATTTTGGATTGACCACCCCACTTTCAAGGAGAACATCAACCAATGCTAGTAGGAGGAACTCCCAGACCTAGGGACAAGGATGTTCAAACTATACAAGAAACTCAAATACATCATACAAAAACTTAAGGAGTGGAACAAATAAGTCTTTGGGAACATAAACCAAGGGAAAAAAATCCTCGAGGACAGGATGAGGAAGCTTCAAGAAATCTACATCGAAGAGGGATACACATAGGATAGGAAAAAAAAAGAGCACCAAATGATCCAGGAATGGGAAGCAAGATGTAAGTAGGAACAAAATCTTTGGTGCCAAAAATATAGAATAAGGTGGCTTAAATAAGGGGAGAGGAACACCAAGTTTTTTCACAAAACAACTATCGCAAGAAGATCTCATAAAAAAATCTTGAAGATTAGGGATCAGGATAGGATCGAAAGAGAATCCCACCAGGACATTGAAAATACACTGGTCAATCACTTCCAAGGGATAGCTAAAGAGCCCAACCAAGACAGATCCACGACCATCCAATGGATAGCTCAACACATCCCCAAATTGGTCATAGAGGAACAAAATGTCAGCCTATGCAAACCCATCACAGAGAAATAAAATGACCAAGTGGTCCAGGAGATGCCCAATGGAAAGGCCCTAGGCCCATATGGCTTCAAAGTGGAATTATTCAAAGCCTACTGGGATGTGGTTAAGTATGACATATATGGGGTGGTGGAGGACTTAATACGCTCGGCCTCCATCCTAAAATATTTAAATTCCATAATGATTACTCTAATCCAAAAAGAAAACGAAGCTAGAACTGCAGATCGCTACAGGCCAATAGATTTGTGCAATGTGGTTTACAAAATAATTTCGAAAGTAATAGCCAATAGACTGAAACCACTCCTTCCCACAATAATTTCACAGGAAAATGTGGGCTCTGTGGAAGGGAGACAAATGATGGACAATATCATCCAATCCCATGAGATAATCCACACATTGAAAAGCCAAAGGAGAGGCGGGATGATAATCCAACTTGACTTGGAGAAGGCTTATGACAAAATAAGTTGTCACTACATGGCCAAGATGCTGGAAGCTTTTGGTTTCGACCAAAATTGGATCAAGTGGATCCTCACTCTAGTCTCAATGACAAGCTTATCGTTGTTAATAAATGGAGCCCCAGCCAAACCTTTCTATCTATCTAGAGGCATCAGACAAGGGGATCTGCTATTCCCCTTCCTGTTCATTCTAATGATGGAAGGGCTGAGTAGAAGTATAAAAAACGCAACAACAACTGGTGAAATAAAATGCCTCAAACCGTTTGAACATTGTTCAACCTCAACACACCAACAGTTCATTGATGATACCCTGCTCCATGGCATACCCACGGTAAAGGAAGCGAAGGCTTACAAAAAAATCTTAGAAGACTTCAGAGAAGTCTCGGGGGCAGAAATCAATCACTCCAAGTCCATGATATATTTTTTCAACACTAATTTGGCTATTCAAAGAAACTTGTCCAACATTCTAGGGTTTGAAAGTAAAATGCTCCCAACGAAATACTTGGGAATCCCCCTGATGGAAAGAGCTTGTAAAAATGCTACGTGCGAAGGAGTTATCAGTAAATTGTAGGGGAGAGTAAAAAACTAGACATATAGAGCTATAAACTTGGACGGAAGGCTTATCCTCACCAAACCAGTCCTACAAGAAATTCTAGCATTTATAATGTCAGTGTTTCCAGGCCCCAAAGGAACACTACAAAAGATAAGAGCCATCTAAAGAGATTTCTTATGGAGAGGCACAAAGAAAAAAAAGAAATGGGCCCTAGTGGCCTGGGATAAGGTAGGAAAACCAAAGAGAAAGGAGGCCTAGGGTTACAAGACCCACAGGTAACCAACGAGGCCTATGGGGAAAATATTTGGTGGAGATGGGTAAAATACAAATCGATGTCATGGGTGAATATCTGGAAAGCCAAATATGCCCTGAACATCAACGACCATGAGCGAATTTGGTTCATGGGAACAAGGGAGGGATCAACCATCTGGAATATCTCTTGCAGAAATAAAAACTGGATCTAGATTCATAGATTTTGGGAAGTCAGAAATGGCAGAACAACAAGGTTTTGGGAGGATGCATGGAAACAAGAACCCAGAATGGAAACTCCGAACAAGGAGGAGCTCGAACAAGAAATGATCAGGCAAGGAAAAACAAAAATCCATCAATAATGGAAGAAAAGGGATGGTAGTGTCAGATGGAGGATCTAGGACAAGCTTAATCCAAAAAATGGATCCCAGATGGAAACAATAACGAAAGAGGTGGAGGAGGAACCGGGGAGAAGGAAAATTGGGGTCTCAAAAGAATATGATCAATTGAGGTGGGGTAGGAAAAATGGGGGAAAATTCAACTTAAAAGAAGCCCTGTATTACATCTTGGGCCAGGACTAAGAAAATTCGGAGCCACAGTGGGAAAATATATGGAAGAGTTCCCAATGGCCAAAAATCAAAATGTTTGAATGGCTAGTATCCACAACAGAATTTTAACTTGGGAGAACCTCTTGAAAAGGGGTTTCATAGGTCCTTCTTGCTACCATGTCTATCAAGTAAAGGAGGAAACAATTGATCACCTCCTCGACGAATGTAGCTACACAATCGAAATTTGGGATTGGGTGGCCGACATCTACCGCTAATCCAATAGAGTGAGGGGGAATATTAGCGCAACCATGAAAGATTGGAATGAAAGATACAACAAAAATGAAATGGTGAACCTTTGTTGGAATCTAACTTCGGGGATGATTATCTGGGTAATCTGGAAATAAAGGAACAGACACATCTTCAGGAATGACAACCTACTAATAGAGAGGATAAAGGATGCAATAGTCTCTCAAATAAGAGAAATGGTGCAGAGCCACAACTACAAAAAGGAAAAACTCAACTTATAGACCAAGACTCCCTCATCCTGGAATTTTTCTATTTGAAAAATTGGAGCAATAGCATACCTGTAGGACGTGAATCACATATCTATATAGGAGTCCACAATTGGACTCCTCCTCTGTCAGGGATCCTCAAACTAAATTTTGACAGGGCGACAAAAGGAAATACAGGAGCGGTAGGGGCAGGGGGAGTGATCAAAGATAGTGGCAGAAATATAATCCAACTGTACGTTGGGAGCATAGGAAACTCAATAAACAACACAACGAAATTCAGAGCCCTGCAGCTTGGCCTCAAAATCCTATGTCGAGAAGGGATGACGAACACCATTTTGGAAGGTGACTTCACCCTAGTAATCAATATGGTAAAAAAATTCAGTGGACAAGGTGCAACGACAATGGCACCTAGCACACTCCCTGCAAAAAATCCAGGAGAATATGAGAATACTGAACACAGTGGAGTTGTGATGGGTGCACAGGAAAATGAACGCTCTAGCAGACAGACTCGCCAACGACGGGGTTGACAAGGAAGGTTTGGAACTAGACGAAGCCTGGGCTAGGATAATGAGTGGGTAACTTAGGATAGACTGCAACCACTTGACGACAAAATATCATGATGGCAGATTCAACATGGATAGTCACATCGAGGAGGACAATGCAAGGCCACTCGGTAGGAATGTGGGACCTAGGTAGAGTGTGATTTCCTGATACTTGGCCACCAATTATCATGCAAGATCACAATAGACAACAGGTGGGCGAACGGAAGCACGACCATAACATTAGCAAGAGTCATGGGGATAGCACGAATGAATGGCCAGGAAATAAGTCAAATGCAATGAATGACTTAAAGCATGAGAATATGGTGATTACCAGGAACGATCCACCAACCCCCAATACAGGTACGGGGATAGGCACAATAGGATCACAAGCAAGTAAGAGCAGTGGAAAGTACAGGGATAAAGGTGGTACCATCATGTTCAAATGAGCTTACCAACAAATAATGATAGGAGCGCTCACCACCTCAAGAAAATTATGGCTAGAATTACAGGCCTGCAATGGAGAAAATACCATAAGAAGAGGGACAGCAGGAGCAGAAGAAAACAAAAAGAGTGCAACAACAAGAGTTATTACAATTTCAAGGGAAAAAAGTTTGAGGAAACTTGTGAAGTGAGATATAGGTAGGATAGCGAAAGAAGGATATGTGGTAGGAAAAGAGGGATGGCACAACTGAAGCACACACAGCAGAAGAGGAGCCCCCTTGGGAAGGAATTCCCAAACAGGTCACGACGGTTAACAAGAATGGAGCAGGCAGCGAAGGATGTAAAGGGCACCTTCCACACTCTGGTTGTGCCAAAGGGGAAGGCAACAATTACCCAGTGGGAAGAGGAATTAAAGGACGAGCACAAAGGAAAAGAATGGGGTGAAATGGTGCTAGAAGTGGACTGGGTAACTGATCCGAGAGCTATGCGACCAAGGGAAAACCTCTACCACAAAATAGTATAGATGGCCTGGATAACCAAGATGCTAATCGAGAAAGTGAAATCTGAAAGGAGGACACAAGACAGGAGGAAAACTGAGAAAACAAGACAATGTAGGATGAAATACAATGTCACCTCAGTAGTCTGGAAACAATCATCAAACTGTTAGTGGAGGTAGAGAAGGTTCAAAAATGCAAGCTGTAGCGGTTGGTGGCTCAGTTCCACCTTTACCTACGCTATGTTCATCACATGGACATCACGTCTGCAGATAGACAAGGCGCACCAGCCCAAATTAGAAAGACACACACGGTCTCTCCAAAGGAGGATAACAAGGGCCAGGCGGATGGCAAGAAGGAGCACCCCCAGGTGTTGTAATGCCTCTTAGTTTCAGCTTTTGGTTTTTGTTAGTCTAATGGCAGTTATTGTTCGATCATGTTTTCATTGATGCCAATAGTTTGATTGATTGATGTCACTGATTGATGTCAAGTGATTGATTGATGTCAAAGGATTGATTGATTGATGATTGATGTAATATAATATGTATTTTCCTTGATGAGAATGCATAGATGAAGATGGATCAATGAGTTGTCATTGATATGATGAAGATGGATCAATGAGGTTTCATTGATACATGATGAATATGGATCGATGTGGTTTCATTGGTATATGATGCATTTTTGAAAAAAATGTATAGATGACTCATTATTATCTTATCATGACTGATAAGGTGCACAAATGGATGAACTCCAAAGTGGTCCCCTTATGGTGAAAGCCCTCATGGGAAGACACTTTGTGGATTGAGTTATCCTAGAAGAATGGTTGGAGGACCCATGCTCTCATTATTTTCTTATCATGATTGATAAGGTGCAAAAATGGATGAACTCCAAAGTGGTCCCCTTATGGTGAAAGCCCTCACGGGAAGATGCTTTGTGGATTGAGTTATCCTAGAAGAATGGTTGGAGGACCCATGCTTGTATGTGGAATAATGAGATGAAGGAAATTGAATTTTTTAGGGAAACTGTCCTAGATGTATATTTCTTGTCATGCCATTTTCGTTGGTATGTACAACGTCACATAACTCCTCACGGTTAGAGAGTTATGGCCATGAGAAGTTGG
Source organism: Picea mariana (assembly GCA_032191745.1). Classification (NCBI taxonomy): domain Eukaryota; kingdom Viridiplantae; phylum Streptophyta; class Pinopsida; order Pinales; family Pinaceae; genus Picea; species Picea mariana. Next base: position 61,136 of record JASDQU010437519.1, on the reverse strand, counting down.
AGACCCCAGGTTTGGGTAATGGACCCAAGTTTGTTTGATGGGTAATGGTATGAGTTATGATATATTTTCATAAAATACTATTCTATATGGATATTACATTTCATTCCATTTCTAGTGGTATGTGGAACGTCACATAACTCCTCACGGTTTGAGAGTTATGGCCTTACGAAGTTGGAGGACCCTCACATGTCATCTAGAAGCCCCAAAAGGTCAAAGTAGTCAAAGTGGTTTAAGGGTTTTTAAAAGGTAAATAATAAAGTGAAGTGATGAGTGTACTATAGTTCAAAGTGAATACAAAATAAATTATTTAAATAATAAATTTAATGGAGAAATTAGAAGTGGGTTAACCCTAAAATAAGGAAAGTAGGGCCAAGTGACCTAGAAGATGTTTTTAAGGAAGCTACTTGGAGAGTATAAATAAGAGGCAATGCTCTCTCATTTGAATCAAACTTGAGAATATTGAATATCTATATCTGTCTAAGGTAACCAAGTATATCTAAGCTGAAATTCTGAGGAAAGGTGAAGAAAAGAAGGCCGAAATGCAAGAAAGGATAAATTCTTTTGATGGTTCTTTCTAAGGTATGTTATTTATAGGTCATCTCACCATTTTCGCTATAAATTTTTTTTCTATAATGATTCAGACCGTGAAATTTATATGTCATTGAGAAAACACACCCAAGTATATGTGGTAAAAAATTCATTTTGTGGGCCATTGTATTTTGGGAGTTACACTCCGTGGAAAATAGGGTTTGTGGCTAGTCCTGAAACTAGTCAAAAACAGGTGTTTCGGGTAAAAACGTCATAACTTATTCATAACAGATCCAAATTTAGTGAGACCAAATGTGTTGGTTAGGGTATAGGATTCAGTATGTTTTGTAATAGTTTCAGATCAATTCAATGAAAATTCTGTGTGGGCCACGCTCTACAAGGTCGCTCTCTAGAATAATCCAGAATTCAACAAGGTATACCATTTTTGCTATAACGCTTTTTCTGAGAGGTTCCAAGTAGTTCCATCTAGAGGAATTTCATAAAACTAACTGAAGAACATTGTGTATCAGTTTCATAGATTTATTCATTATAGGTACGAAGTTATGATTATTTCAAGTTGGGGTTGTTGACTAATCCAAAACTAGTCATGGTTGAGACAAGCAGTTGATGAGTTGGCACATACATGAGGTGTATAGTTGATGATGTTGGTACATATTGATGAGTCATTTTTGATGATTATTTGACACATAATTGGTATATACTTGGTACATGGTTGGATGCACTTGTTTATGGTACAGGTTGATTACAGGTTGTTTGGCACAGGTTGATTACAGGTTGTTTGGCACAGGTTGGTGCATGGTTGATGCACTTGTTTATGTTGACAGATTGATATCTGTTGAGGATTTTTGCCTCATCTTAATTGGTTTTGAGAATGTAAGATGAGTCTTTCATATAGAGCTAGTGCTCTTGTAGAGTTGTACTCTATTCAGTTGTTGCTGAAAAACCCCCAGATTGAAGTCCATCATAAAAAGAAAATTTGTACATACATCTTGTGTTCTTTGTGTTCCTTGTGGAGATGATTTGTTGAGGATATGTTGCTGATATGTATTCAAATAGAACTAATTAAAAATGATAGAAATGAGTAATGAGAAAATGTTGAATGTTCACTAAGGAGTTTTTGTGTAAGAGGGAAGTTTTGGGAAAAATATCCCCACACTCATTCACCCTCCCATATAAGTGCGGTATGTGTGTCTAACAATTGATATCAGAGTGGGCATTCACTACAAACCTTAACAAGCTTGAAGGAGATCCATAGACACACAAATGGATGATGAAGTTCCAATCCTTGATGAGGAAGACTATTCCACTTGGAGAATAGAGATGAGATTATATTTGAAGACAATGGGAGCAGCTATTTGGAAGGCAACCATTGGTGGATATGTTCCGTTGAAGAACAAGTCAAAGTTTGCAGCTCATAGGGAAGGAAAGAAGAATTATGCATTGGCTCTCAAGACCATTCTTAGTGGACTCTCAAGCCCTATCAAGGAGAGCATGGGAAAATGCACTTCCGCCAAGGATCTATGGCTAAAGCTAGAGGAGACATATCAAAGCAAGAAGGAGAAGGAAAAAATTGAACACCACTCCATCAAGATCTTCAAAAGTAAAGAATCATCAAAAACTCTTGAATGTATTGTTTCTAAATGTGATTTTGAAAACATTTCAAGTGAATATAAAGAATCAAGTAATGATAGCACAAAGGAAGATCTTGAAGACATTTCAAATGAAGGCAAAAAATCATGTGATGGTGTTGGCAAGAAGGAAGATATTGAAGGTAAAGAATCTCCCAAGACTCTTGATTGCAATAATTCAAAGTGTGATGATGTTGAATTTTTCTCAAGTGAAGAAGATGATCTAGAAACAATTTGTGTAAATTGTGATGATAGTTATCCCATGGAAAGAATAGAAGAAAATCTATTAGAACTTCAAAAGGAAATTGAAGAGGGTTTATACATGTATAGGAGTGATAATTTTTATACACACTATAACTTTCTTTCAGATAACACTAAGAAGTTTCTTAGGAGGAGTCAAAGGCATATATTGAATTTAAAGGGAATGCTCAAAGAAAAAGAAGAGAATTCTAAATTAGAAGAAAAGGAAGAAGACATCACAAGACTAAAGAATGGAAAAGAAGACATGAATATAGATGATGAGATTAGCAAAAGTTTTGAAACCATTATTCATCTCAAGACCCAAATTGAAGAAGCCAAAAGAATAGAGGAAATATTGAAGATTCAAATACATGAAAAGGAAAAAGTCATGTTGTAAGATAGAAGATGAAATTGTTGGCCTTAGAAAGAAGGTAGAGAAGTCAAACAAATTCTTGAATAGCTCAAGAATCTTGGATGAGATATTGGAAATTCAAAGACCACCATGTGATAAATCAGGTCTTGGATACAAAGGAGAAGATACACATGTTGAAGCAAGAACCTCAAAGAAGCATGAGGTAAGTCCATCAAAGAAGGGAGACAATGTTGCAAAACAACCATCTACACAAGACAAAGAAGATTTCAAAAGAACAAAGCAAGGAAGACATCAAGAAACTACTTTTGGGACACCAAAGAAAATGTACGAAAGTATTTTTCATGGGCATTGTTATTCATGTAATGGATATGGTCACAAAGATTTTGAATGTAGATATTATGAAAGGAGATATAATGGAAGATTCTATAACACCACAAGGTTTTGGAGATGTGATCAAGTAGGACATATTGTTGTTCACTATAACTCTATAAGATGCTACAACTGTAGTGGATTTGGCCACAAATCCCAGGAGTGTTGAAACACAAGAAGAAAGTCCATGATGAGGACTTCACATAGCATGGCTAGAAGAACGAATGAAGTAAGAAAGGGAGATATATTTGAAAATATGGGTGCTCAGAGATCAAGTTTTGAGGAGAAGGGTCATCTACAGAAGTGGGTGAAGAAGACAGAGCATCCAGATCAGAATGAAAGACTGAAGGGAAGTACAAAAGTGTCATCTACTAAGGCACACACGAGTGACAGTGGTGATAGTCGCGTGCATACATGTCCTGACCTTGAATAGGTCACATACACATGTGCTCTGTTGTGCAGCAGGCCGCGTATATGTTGTAAAGCCTTGAGAAAAAGGAAATGCACATGGCTTGGAGTTTGATGTGATGGTATAACTCTGTATTGTAGGGTCTGACATTGTTTATTCCAGGTTCTGACATTGTTTGCTGTAGGTTTTCATGGTGAGATAACACAATGGTATAATAAAAATAAATATTGGGTGCATGGAACTAACCCAAGATTATGGATTGATGTTGATCTGTTGGGATTAATCATTTTGTGATGTTGATGGTGGTGTACATGGCTGGTATATCTTATGATGTATTATTGGAAGCATATCTTGATATCATGGTGCATGCATTTTGCATATGGATTGGGCTACATGTTGAGACATATGGTTGGTGAGTTGATGAGGTGATCATGTTGTACATCATTGTTGATCTATAGTTGATGCATGATTGGTACTTTTCTAGTACAATGGAAGAGGCACCTACTAGCAGTTTGATTGGCACATGTTTTATGGAGGATTTGGCATACGTATATGGGATTCATCATTTTATGTTATCGGTGCATGGTAATGTACATGTTTGGTACACTCATAGATGGAATATTCTTGATGATACTACACCATTGGTACTTCTTGATTAGCACAACAATTGGCATTTGTTTGAGATACATGATTGTGTCACTTGGTTCATGATGGAGACATATCATGAGTGATATGATACATTGTTTGGCATGTTGGTAGATGCACATGGTTGGCATATTGGTGGATGCACATGGTTGGCATATTGGTAAATGCACATGTTGGCATGTTGATAAATGCATATGATTGATACATTCCATGGATGATATCTTTTGGCACAATGCATGATGTTGATGTACATGGGTGTTGTGCATGATGAACACACATTTTGTATAGGATGTACTTGGTTGATATTTTGCTCATGATTCTTTATTTCATTGTTGACATATATTTTGCTTCATGATGCTTGGTATGGCATGAGTTTGATGCATTAACAGGTACAATGATTGTTATATGGTAGCACAATGTTCATCTTGCAGAAAAGATAGGGGAGACATACTCATAGGGGGAGTCATTCTTCTTCCAATGATTCTAGGAGGAGATATTTATCAGATGCATACCTAGAAAAGATCCCTATACTTGAAGAAAGAGCATAGGAGCATAATTTTAGGGGGAGAAATGGTCACAACAGGAGTATGTTCGATGTATCTTCAGCATTAATTCAGAGTGATATCCCTTGTTCAAAAGGGGAGAGATTATTTAGAGGAAGATCAAAGGCATTCAGATAGGGGGAGTAGCCCCAAGGAGAGTTCAATCAAGGGGAGCAGCCCCAAGATGAGAATGGCCCTTTTCCATTGATGTCAAAGGGGGAGAGTTAATCACATTGATGTGATTGATGTTTATTGATGGGGAGAGATAGTCACATTGACTATTGATGTAGAGCATGCCTTATCTACATGTTGACATCAATAATTGGTAATTGGTGTTGGCATTAATGTTGGTATTGCCATCAATGCCAAAGGGGGAGATTGTTGGATCATGTTGTCATTGATGCCAATGGTTTGATTGATTTATGTCATTTATTGATGTCAAGTGATTGATTGATGTCAAACGATTGATTGATTGATGATTGATGTAATATAATATGTATTTTCCTTGATGAGAATGCATAGATGAAGATGGATCAACGAGTTGTCATTGATATGATGAAGATGGATCAATGAGTTGTCATTGATACATGATGAAGATGGATCGATGTGGTTTCATTGGTATATGATGGATTGTTGGAAAAATGTATAGATGACTCATTATTTTCTTATCATGATTGATAAGGTGCACAAATGGATGAACTCCAAAGTGGCGCCCTTATGGTGAAATCCCTCACGGGAAGACGCTTTGCGGATTGAGTTATCCTAGAAGAATGGTTGGAGGACCCATTCTCTCATTATTTTCTTATCATGATTGATAAATTGCACAAATGGATGAACTCCAAAGTGGTCCCCTTATGGTGAAAGCCCTCACAGGAAGACGCTTTGCGGATTGAGTTATCCTAGAAGAATGGTTGGAGGACCCATGCTTGTATGTGGAATAATGAGATTAAGGACATTGAATTTGTCAGGGAAACTATCCTAGATGTATAGTTCTTGTCATGTCATTTCCGGTGGTATGTATAACGTCACATAACTCCTCACGGTTAGAGAGTTATGGCCATGAGAAGTTGGAGACCCTGGGTTTGGGTAATGGACCCAAGTTTGTTTGATGGGTAACGGTATGATTTATGATATATTTTCATACAATACTATTCTATATGGATAGTAAATGTCATGTCATTTCTGGTGGTATGTGGAACTTCACATAACTCATCACCGTTTGAGAGTTAGGGCCTTCCGAAGTTGGAGGACCCTCACATGTCATCTAGAAGCCCCAAAAGGTCAAAGTAGTCAAAGTGGTTTAAGGGTTTTTAAAAGGTAAATAATAAAGTGAAGTGATAAGTGTACCATAATTCAAAGTGAATAAAAAATAAATTATTTAAATAATAAATTTAATGGAGAAATTAGAAGTGGGTTAACCCTAAAATAAGGAAAGTGGGACCAAGTGACCTAGAAGATGTTTTTAAGGAAGCTACTTGGAGAGTATAAATAAGAGGCAAGGATCTCTCATTTGAATCACACTTGAGAATATTGAATATATATATGTGTCTGAGGTAACCAAGGATATCTAAGCTGAAATTCTAAGTAAAGGTAAAGAAAAGAAGGCTGAAATTCAAGGAAGGATAAATTCTTTTGATGGTGTTTTCTAAGGTATGTTATTTATAGGTCATCTCACCATTTTCACTATAATTTTTTTTTTTCTATAATGATTTAGACCGTGAAATTGATATGACATTGAGAAAACATACCCAAGTATATGTGGTAAACAATTCAGCTTGTGGGTCGTTGCATTTTGGGAGTTACACTCCGTGGAAAATAGAGTTTGTGGCTAGTCCCAAAACTAGTCAAAAACAGGTGTTTCGGGTAAAAACATCATAACGTCTTCATAACAGATCCAAATTCAGTGAGACCAAATGTGTTGGTTAGGGTACAAGCTATAGTATGTTGTGTAACAGTTTCAAATCAATTCAATGAATATTTTGTGTGGTCCACGCTCTATAAGGTTGCTCTCTAGAATAAGCTAGAATTCAGCAAGGTATACCATTTTTGATATAACGCCTTTTCTGAGAGGTTCCAAGTAGTGCCACTTGGAGGAATTGCATAAAACTAACTGAAGAACATTGTGTATTAGTTTCAGATCTTTATTCATTATAGGTACAAAGTTATGATTATTTCAAGTTGGGGTTGTTGACTAATCCAAAACTAGTCATGGTTGAGACAAGCAGTTGATGAGTTGGCACATACATGAGGAGTATAGTTGATGATGTTGGCACATATTGATGAGTCATTGTTGATGTTTATTTGAAACATGATTGGTATATACTTGGTACATGGTTGGATGCACTTGTTTATGGTACAGGTTGATTACAGGTTGTTTGGAACAGGTTGGTGCATGGTTGATGCACTTGTTTATGTTGACAGATTGATATCTGTTGAGGATTGTTGCCTCATCTCAGTTGGTGCTGAGAATGTAAGCTAAGTCTTGCATATAGAGCTGGTGCTCTTGTAAAGTTGTACTCTATTCAGTTGTTGCTGAGAAAACCCTGGATTGAAGTCCATAATAAAAAGAAAAATTGTACATACATCTTGTGTTCTTGTGTTCCTTGTGGAGATGATTTGTTGATGATATGTTGTTGATATATGTTGCTGATATGTATTCACATATAACTGATTATAAATGACAACAACAAGTAATGAGAAAATGTTGAATGTTAACTAAGGAGTTTTTGTGTAAGAGGGAAGTTTTGGGAAAAAGATCCCCACACTCATTCACCCCCCCTCTAAGTGTGGTAGGTGTGCCCAACAGTTATGCCCAGGTAGTAGAAGGTTAGTTCAGTCCTGTTTCAAACTCTGGTTCAGGGGAAAAGTTTTAGTTATTTCTTTATGTCTGTGTTTTTCAAACTGGGTATGGAAGGTCTGCTTTGGTTTCCCCTTGTGGCAGACCAGATCCACCCACCGTAACTATCAACTCTCGCAGCTGGAACCCCCTGGTCTAGTTTCCTTCTAGGCAGACCAAGATCCCCACTTTTTGTATCATAATACCGACAAGTAATATAGATTCCAACACTCATTTACAAAAAAAAAAAAATATTAACTAATCACATAACACTTTAATATTTGATATTAAAAATTAATTAAATAATAATTTTAAACATTATGTAAACTTTTTTTTTCTAATATTTTAGATTAAACATGAAAAATTAAAAATTAAAAGATTAGTAAAACTTTGAAGCATAATTTACACTATAATATTTTAACATTACACATTCTAGTGATGCATCTTTGCATCACTAGACATAATTGCTACGGTAAAATTAAGCATGTTTGTTTGTTTAACTTTAGTTGATGTATCACAACTAACTTTAGAAAACATTAATATAGAGTATGTGAAATCTAAGACCTATAATTAGCGTTGATGATAAAGCATGTTAATAATATGCTTGATGTTGTGTGGGTTCTAATGGTTGGATGTGGTAGAGGAGTATCGTCATGTAACCAAACTCTACCATCACTCATTATGTTGTGTGGGTTCTAATGGTTGGATGTGGTAGAGGAGTATCATCATGTTTCCCATGTAACCAAACTCTACCATCACTCATTATGTTACAAACATGCTTATTGTTACACTCCATATGTGCATTGAAGAATCTCTTCGAAATTTGTTATATTTAGTTAAATGTTTAGTGGATAAAAGTTTTATTTGGTTTGTTGACCCATTATCGGTGGATCATGTTGGGTAACACTAACACATTCCTTTCAAGCATTTATTTATCATGCGTATTTTATGATTCTCTTTGTGATTTGTTTTTTTTAGCCTTCTTAAATGCAAACTTACTAAAATATATAAAGTGAGGTTTGTTTTCTTTGTGCCTTCTTAAATACAAATTTACATTCTCTTTGTGATTTGTATTTTTGGCCTTCTTAAATGCAAACTTACTAAAATATATAAAGTGAGGTTTGTTTTCTTTGTGCCTTCTTAAATGCAAATTTACTAAAAATATATAAAGTGAGGTTTTTTTTCCCTGTAAATATGATTATCAACGAGGACATTGATTATCAACGAGGACATTGCCTTGTAAATATGATTATCAACGAGGTTTTTTTGCCCTGTAAATAAGTTTCTTACATTTTTGTACTTAGATGTGCATAGAGTATCATACTATGATCCAATATAGCTAGAATATTCTGATGAAATAAGTTAGTTTTTTGACATCAATTTGTTAGGACTTTGGCAAAGCGGATTTTTTTGAATGATTGTTGTGTGTTCTATTTCTAATTGTATGCATTTACTATGATTCAAGTTGATTGTTGTGTTGCAAATATTACTTCAAGCATTTCATCATTGATACTATGCAATGTATTCACTTATAACTACATTAGTTTTGAAGAACTAAATTTAAATTATGTTATGTTTTGATATGGTTAGTCGCTTTATTTTACAATATCTAAGTCATTCCTCATAACTTTTCCACTTGCATTCATCTTTACCCCTTTTCATCTATCCATATTAGTAATAGTGAATTGATTGTTTTTTATTAATGTTCATTTTCATGGATGTTGGATTGTCTACATCTAAGTCATTCCTCATAACATTTCCCCTTTCAATCATCTCTACCCTTTTCATCTATCCATATTAGAAATAGTGAATTGTTTATTTATGGTTAATGTTCTCTTTCATGGATGTTGAATTGTTTTCTTGATTATGAGATGGAGACATAACATGATATTGTATTTACTTTCTATACAAAGATGAATTCTATGAATAGTGACATTTAAACTCATCATGCAAAGTGGTGAAATAATTAGGACCATTATCCCTATGATCTAAGAAGAAAGAAAGAAAATGATTTTATGCTTAGAATTCCTCATTTCTTACTTAATGATGACATCCCTGAATGGACTTATATCTCCACAGTAACCAATCATTGTGTTTCCCTTAACAAATCCATTATGTATGATATTTTCAAAGTTAAGACAAAAGGAAAGATCATGCACATCCGAATAAGGAAGGGTACACAAAACCTTTCACCGATGCCTCCGGATCCAAAGGAGAAAAGGGAAAAAAAGGGGAGAAATGCACATACTGTCACAAAGGATTCCATTGAAAATCTGCATGCATGCAAAAACAAATAGATCTATTGTCTCAAATACTTCAGCAAAAAAACCTTGGAGATCGCATCCCTGAGGGTGCCAAGAAGAAGAAGCCAGAAGATCCGAATTCCAAGAAAGGCAATTTTAGCCATGCCTTGATTTCCATCATCTCCTCTCCCGATGCTTGGATCGTTGATTCAAGAGAATCACATCACATGGCTGCCTCAAAAGCAGTATATTCTTCTTTGGATGCATGCAATAGTCCTCCCATTATGATGGGGGACAACTCTTTTGTCGAAGTCACCGGCAAAGGAAGGATTGAACTCACCAATGAAAGTTTCGAGAATGTGTTGCATGTTCCCAAGCTTTCTGTCAACCTTCTCTCCGTGTATCAAATGATGAATTCTGGCACCGGAAATAAATTTTTATTCACACCAAATGATGTGGACATCTATGACATGCAAACTAACTCCAGGGTTGCTACCGGTGAGGTAAATCATCAGTCTAGATTGTATACATTTTCTGAATTCATTGAACCTGATTCTTCTTTACTGCTTACTCATGCTGATGAAAGTAGTAGGATATGGAACAAAATGTTTGGACATTTGAATTTTAGATACATGCAACAACTTAGCAAGAAAATATTGGTTTATGGTCTACCAAACATCCATTTCTCCAAGGGAGTATGTGAGGGATGTGTTCTCAGAAAACACCCTCAAGAGAAATTCGATAAGGAGAAGTCTCAGCGAGCTTTCGCACCTTTAGATTTGATCCACAGTGACCTCATGGGTCCTTTTACGCATCCATCGATCAACAAAGTGAGTTTTGTTCTCATTTTTGTTGACGATTTCTCACATTTTACATGGATCTACTTTCTTACGCAAAAATCCGAGGTCTTTCAACACCTCAAAGATTTCAAAGCCCTGGTTGAGACACAGTCCGAAAAGAAGATCAAATTCCTTCGAACTGATAACGGAGGAGAGTATGTGAATCATGAGATCCATAATATTTTCCATGAGGTAGGGATTCAGTTTCAACACACAGTTCCCTATACTCCACAACAAAACGGAGTTATTGAGAAGAAAAAAAGATCTCTAAAGGAGATGGCATCTTGCATGTTGCATGCAAATTCACTACCATGGATACTATGTTCCAAAGCACTTAACTGTGCAACATACATCCAAAATATATCTCCCCATAGATATGTCAAGGATATGACCCCCTATGAGTTTTGGAGCGGACTCAAACCGGAAGTGACCCACTTTCGCATTTTTGGTTCACGTGCATGGGCCCACATTCCCTCTGAAAAGAGGAAGGCACTTGATCCACAAATCACTAAGTGCATTTTTTTTGGATACCCCGATGGTGTGAAGGGATATCAACTTATTAATCTTTCCTCAGACCAACTCATCATTGAGCGTAGTGTCGAATTCAAGGAAAGTGTCTTGCATGTACCTCAACAACCACATGCAGACACCTTCACTCTTTCACATTTTCGAGATGATGAGCATGCACATGCCGAATATTATTCAAATGAGAGATATGATTCAGAGCAATCAGATGATTTAGATTCATAGTCAATATAGTCAAATGCAGATTCAGAGCATCCAGATCCAGTTGTAGAGCCAGAGCAGAGGCCCAAGTGGGCACAGACTACTCTTCTAGATGCAGGGGATTTTGTTGGTGATCCAACCGATACTAGGAGGACTCGATCTAATTTCGAAGAGCCTCTTGTTGCACTCACTGCCACTGAACCATTTCCCTATAGGAATATGTTTTTGGTTCATTCTTTCGATCCACAGTCTTATGGCGAGGCTATTGAAAATCCCTTTTGGGAATCTGCCATGCAGGAGTAGTACAACTCCCTCCTCGAGAACCAGACTTGGGATCTGGTTCCCCTTCCTTCTAGGAGGAAACTTGTCAGATGTAGATGGGTCTACAAGAGCAAGAACATAGTGGATGGAAAGATTAGCAGATACAAAGCTAGGCTTGTTGCCAAAGGCTTTCAACAGGTTCATGGTATTGACTATGATGATACCTTCATTCTAGTAGCGAAGATGGATTCCATTCGATTGGCCCTTGCCATTGTGGAAACCAAGGGATGGGAAGTCCATCATATGGACGTGAAGAATGCATTTTTTCATGATGATCTCTCTGAGGACATCTACATGGAGCAACCCCAGGGATTTGTGCAGGACTCATATTTGGTCTGTGGATTGAAGAAGTCACTTTATGGCCTCAAGAAGGCTCCGAGGGCATGGTATGCCAAGATGGACTCCTATCTATTGTCACAGAACTTTGTACATTGTAAATAAGACCCGAATGTCTACATGCTTAGGATGGTTGATTCACTTCTAGTTTTAGTTCTGTATGTTGATGATTTGTTGATCACGGGGTGCTCGACTTCAGTGATTGCTACAGTCAAGAGGATTCTACATGACAAGTTTTTGATGATGGACATGGGTCCACTACACTTCTTCCTTGGAATTGAGATCAGTCAGGATGCATTAGGCATCAAACTGTCTCAGGCCAAGTATGCATGATATCTCGAGAGATTTCACATGACAGAATTTAAGTCTTCCCGACTCCTTTCCTATCAGGAGTCAAACTTGGGGATGGCGGGGAGACTCCATTGGTTGAAAAAACATTGTACAGAAAACTAGTGGGGAGCTTGTTGTATCTCACACACACCAGACTAGACCTCTCATATGCAGTTGGCGCAATTTCTAGGTTCATGCAGGAGCCGCATGAGCTACATTGGAAATCTGCAAAGCGTATCCTTGGATACATACAAGGCACCATCACCTTTGGGATTCATTATGCAATGGACTCTACATTAGATCCCATCATATTTATTGATTCCAATTGGGCTGGCGATAGCACTGATCACAAGTCCACATATGGTTACTCACTCAGTCTTGGTTCTGTGCCTATCTGTTGGTCGAGCAAAAAGCAAGCTACCATTTCTCTATCTTCAACCGAGGTAGATTACAGAGGGGTAGTTAACATAACCATCCAGGCTATGTGGCTACAACATTTTCTCACTAAGGTGGGAATTCAGTTTCATTGGCCGATCGTCATCTCGGGTGACAACCAGAGCACTCTGAAGTTCTGCAGAGATACATTTCATAGGCAGCAGACGAAGCACATCAAGATCCAGATGCACTACATCCATGACTTAATACATGAGGGTAGCATCGAATTACAGTTATGTTCTTCAGCAGAACATATGACAAACATCTTCACCAATACCTTCACTGAGAAGAAGTTCCATTCTCTGCGAAGTCGTCTTGGAGTGAAGGACACAGTTGCCTAACAACTATAGTTCTTATTTTTTACATACATTGTACCTTGAGGGGGGGGGGTTTCCAATGAGGTTTTCCCTCTTTCCTCACTTTATTTTCAATGTATCTTTTGTATTTGGGTACCTAACATGGCCTCATTGTCGTGACCCATTCTTTATTTTCACCATAGTGATGTTTAGGGGGGGTGTTGGAGTTACTTCACACACACCTAAGATTTATTTTTACTAAGGTTTTTCCTTGTTTATTAATCATAATTACTTGTTATCCAGTATGCTATATTTTAGGGGAGAATATTCCACCTGCAAAATATTCTCTTTCAGTTGACACTTCAGTTTGACTAGTTGAGTTGAGTTTAGATGTTGCATTGGTTTTTTCGCCATGCAACATTGGGATCATCACCATGATAATTCGAACTTTCCTTGGTATCATCACAAAAATGGCCCATTAGCATTGATTCCCTGAGTTAACTCCTCAGTACTCTTTGTTCAGTCAGTTAACTAAAGACTAGTTGACTAGTTAACTCAACTAGGTGGCAGTTCACTCCCGTAACTACCTGAGAGAATATACTAGGTGGAAATTCACTCCCGTAACTTCTGGTGTGTTTCCATATCACTCTAGAACACCACTATGGTGCATTGGTTCACCNATTCTCTTTCAGTTGACACTTCAGTTTGACTAGTTGAGTTGAGTTTAGATGTTGCATTGGTTTTTTCGCCATGCAACATTGGGATCATCACCATGATAATTCGAACTTTCCTTGGTATCATCACAAAAATGGCCCATTAGCATTGATTCCCTGAGTTAACTCCTCACTACTCTTTGTTCAGTCAGTTAACTAAAGACTAGTTGACTAGTTAACTCAACTAGGTGGCAGTTCACTCCCGTAACTACCTGAGAGAATATACTAGGTGGAAATTCACTCCCGTAACTTCTGGTGTGTTTCCATATCACTCTAGAACACCACTATGGTGCATTGGTTCACCTCTAGTGTGCACCCATTGATCTATATAGAGTATATCATGTGTAAACTATTCATTTTTCATAACAGTTAATGCGAATTCTTCTATTCTTTCTCCCCTTCTTCTTATTTCTCAAATTATCTCTACAAACGTGTGTATTATTGTTTAGCTATATATATTATGTGAAATTTCAACACATTTACAAACTTGAACCTCAGTTACAACTTCAAAAACAGACTTATCTCCAAAATTGACTCAGTAGTTTTCTCCAAAACTCTCTACCCAAAAACTTGCTACTGTCAGGTTGCTAAATTGAAGTTTTTAAATGACTTGAAACACTAAATTGTCAAACCAGGGTTGGTAAAATTTGAGCTGATACACAGTATGTGCGGGTAAGGCTTTAGTCTCTATCTGAATGCTATCCTTAGAATAAAACACACACTTATTCTGAGAACTTGAATCTTAATGACTATCTCGAAGCTTAGCATTTCCTATTTAAGTTATCAACAAAAACCAGTCTTGTGCTCAAATGCTGGTACTGCTATTCTTATTCAAAAGTGTGGTTCCACTAGATTATTTTACGTCTATGTTCGATCATCTACCATCATCATTTCTATTCAAGTCATGACACAAAGAGTATTTTCGAAAATGCATTCAATCTGGTCATCAAAATGAATCTAAAGCTGTCTACAGGAAAACAAAGTATTATTCTACTAACTGGTACCAGGAGCTCCCCTTTGATTTAACTGTAATCTAACTGTTCTAAGTAAGTAGGATAACTAACTGTCTAACAAAGCAAAGTTCATGCCAATTCTGAGTTATGTTCAAATCAAAAACTGGAAGACAAACAAACCACGTTCATACTCTTAAACCCTACAGGCATCAGTTATGCATTCAATATCCATCAACATAAAAGAGAACAACACACTGGAACGATTCAGTTGAGGATTAAATAAACACACTTTGAATGAGTCAATTCTGAAGCTTAAAACTATCGTGTAAGCAAACACTAACACACTGCAATGAACTAAAGCTATGATAAACTAAAGCTAAATCTATGAACATTAAGCTAACTCGTATGCAAGTTCTAACACACTGAAATGAACTAGAGCTATGACGGCATAAAACTAAATCTGTTGACAGAATAAGGCAGTGACTTGCACCGGTTTGGCGGGCCCAACCAAACGGCACAAACGCTGTTAGTAATAACCAGAGCCGACTAGATCATTCTATGAAAACATTGTATAATCCCTTAACTCAAAAGAGAATGCTTCAAATCGTATATCAGTTGAATACCATAACACAATAGAAGTCTTTATTCAAAAACATAGGTTCGCGGCATAACATAGTCCAACATAATCCAACCCGTTCTCAGGAGTGATCGCGGGTTTATATATAAAAATCCTACTATTCATAACAGTAAAAAACAAAGATGCATAAAAACAAATGGATCCCCCGATCCGAGAATAGTCTTGGAATCAAGTTATAAAACGTATTTCACATCTTCGTGACACGTAGTGTCACGAAGTGTGAATGATGAAGAATCATGACCCAGTTCTATCATTATGCCTTCAAGCACCCTGTGGCGATGACTCCAGCTGTCATGCAAATATCTTTATCTCCCATTCGAACCATAATGCACACCATAATGCACAGATCTCGAGCGGCTCCATTGGTACCTCCATGGGTACGAGTTGGTACCTGGTACCGGCATCCTGTTCCAAAAATAGAAGTGGTACCTAACCCAAGCGATATTAGTTCCAATACCAATTTAAAGCATTAAAGTGCATAAAAATAGCTTGAAATGCAAAGATACCTTAGGTAACCCCATTGAATGGTCGGGAGATGTCAATTATGTCAAAACAAGGCCAAAAGGGTGGTACTGGTATATAAATGAAGGTCTGTGGCGTATAATGTGGGCAAAAACATGATCAAAACCGGGGACCAACATACCCCCACATTGAAGTCCTTGCCTGTCCTCAGGCAACAAAAATCAAAATTGTTAGCCATCAAAGGGTTGCAGCAGATGCAACCAGCATCTGTAGCCTCTCCTGCTTCTTTAGATTCCTAATTTCTCTCTTAAGGACCCTGTTGATTATAACATGCTTCCTAGCAATCCTCTGAAGTTGTCTGTTCCTTTTGAAAATATCCTTATTCCGCTGCTTTAGCCTTTCAACTTTGGATAGGAGGTGAGTTACCCTGAGCTTCAGGAGTTCGTTTTCGGTTTTAATATGTCTGTCCAGTACACTGTACTCATGCGACTTCTCCTTCAATCTGCTATTCTTGCTCTCTAGTTTCGCCACCATGGGTTTCAAGGACCGACTGGAGGAAATCTCGCAGTGAGTTTCAAATGTTTGGTCCTGGCCTGGATGTGGTGAAGGACTCGATGCATGCGTGAGTTCTTCGGGACTTTGAACAGGGGTATGAAATCTATCGAAATTGCGGTCTGAACTGAATTCAGGAGTGCGTTCAGGGGTGAACTCGTCGGGGCTGCGTTCATGAGTGTCAATTGGATCAAAACTATGAGCGGGACTGAGTTCGTAGTTGTCAATTGGATCTAGATGAGCTGGGCTGAGTGTAGAAGTGTCAACTAGATGGGGTTCAGGGGTGAGCTCTCTTGGCATCTGAATGGGGTACCAGTTGGTACTTGAACGGATTTATTCTACACATTTCCCTTGGGTGTAGTAGCCTGCCGATTGGTTCTATATTTTTTTCGAATGAGCTGGGACAAAGTCCAGGTCATCTCAGATGGCTCCAGGGCCTCCTCGTGACCATCTATACTTTCCAATCTTTCTTGTGTGGGGTAACTGGGTACCGAGTTGTCTATTCCCGACAACACGCTTTTACATTTTCTCTTCGGGTTCCTCCTAGGCTTATCAGCTGACTCGGCTAGTTCCTCCACATCAATTATGTTCTCAGTAGCTGGGGGAGAACTCAGGGCTTTGATGTTTGCCTCTGTAGGTGTGGTGGCCTTCCCAGTTTCTGTATTGGTTTCCACCTCGTCATCAATTGGAGGTTCGGGCTCAGGGTCCCCAACAGAGTCTTTAGTCAAGGTTTTGACTTTCTTTTTCTTGGGGTTCGACTTTTTGTGTGGGGAAACAGGCTTCACATTCTTAGCTTTAGACTGGGCACAGGCGAGTGTTTTTACCATGAAGAGGTCCCACGTTTCTTGCTTTTTTGACAGTGCAGATGTAATCAATATTTTAACTAGGCCAAAGTGAAATAAGCTCCCCCGAAACTCACTAACCCTTTGGACCTGTTCAGCCATCCTTTTAAAACGTTTTAACAAGAAAAAGGGTATGTTCAGCAGAGTACCCGTGAAGTGTAACAGAAGTCGTGCATGGCAGGGGAATATAATGGTATATCGCCCCTCACACGTTAGGTAGCGCTGGAGGATGACCAACACTTGAGCCCACTGTGGCTCCAACCAAGACCGCGACATCCCCCTGAACCATTTTGTGTCCCGGTACTGAGGTTTCAACAACTGCGCACAGAGCTTTTTATCCACTGGTTGTCCCTTCGTCCATCTTTGGCCTGTAGTGGGCAATTGAATTGCCTTTGCAATGAACTCCTCTGTGACCTCAAACTCAAGTTCGCCCACCTTGGCGGTCCCATCCTCAAAATGAAGCGCAAACTGGAGTGTGATGGCATCGTTATACCCATCAAACTTTTTCAGAAATGGCTCCCACCCTGCTTGCTTAAAAATGTCTCTCGTTGCCCCATATTCTGGGAGGGCTTCCAAGCCGGCGTATGTTTCTGGCTCGTGGCGGTTTGATACCATGGCTCTTCTTGGCATCACAGGGGAATTCTATCGGTGGCAGCGAAGGTAGGGTGAGGGCAATGAAAGGAGAGAATGTGGTCGGGAAGAAAATCATATGAGAAGATTTGAATCGTTGTGGAGATAGATAGGGTGTCGGATCATGATGGAGGTCATACGAGGGTGTAGAGTTATCATATCCGAGTCAAATCGAACTTAGTTCCAGTAATGGTGCGTGTTTATGACATGAAATGTTATGGTAGGTTAGTTCGTTTAGGTACAGGTCGTGGAAATGATGGAACGTTATGGAGTAATTAAGGTACCCTTGGTTCAACTATTAATATGCAGATTAATACAATAAATCAATACGAACTTAAATGCACCTGAGTTACATTACCTTTACCCATTGTTATGCAAAGCTTGCTGTGAAATTGTCTTTTGAAGTTAAGTCTGGGTTTGAAGGGCATGAAAATTGTAGCTGCTTTGGTCTTTCTGATGAACATGTAACTGATGAACTCTGCACTAGTACCGACTGGTACTACTGGAACATTCAGGAGTCTGCAGAAGAACTTGAACAAATAATATCGTTCTGAAAAAAAACTTCCTGTGTATAACAACAGATTATCTTATGATGACCCCTGAATCTGGCTCTTGTTCTGTCTTGAGAAAAATCAACTGAAATCATGTCTTCAAACAGCTCCAAAGAATCTCCCATGGTACAAGTCTGATTTGTGTGAATACATGTTCTGATGTCGAACACAAACATAAATCATCGGATTACCAGCCATTAATGAATGCTGTTAACCGATGCGAGATGACCCACCTGTGATGTCAATGGGCCTCAAGGTACCTAAAGCACATCCTAGCAGGTACGAATAGAGGTGTTGGCGTCGAGTCACCTGTAGGATCTATCAACCAAGAGACATCGGTGTATTCCCATGGCTGTTAGCAAAGACATCTACCATTAAGGCATGCAGAGTCCAGGGTGCTAAATGGTCTCTAACCTCTGCTCCAGATAAGGTGCTGATGTCGATGGAGTGAGATTTGTTGAAAGGTGGATCGTTGACGTAATCCACATCATCCAACACGAGTATAGATAAAAATTTTGCAGACATAATCTTTTTGGAACAATAATCACCTGCTTGTGGATTTTATGAGCCCAAGCTAGTTCGTGCTCATTACTTCCTCATATTTAGAGAGTCTGAGGAAATGCCAAAAGAAGACTCCAAGGGGGTTTCTTTCCCATAGTAATTCACCAGGTCTGGTAAAGAATAATCCTTCCTGATAAATGCCCCTTTCATATTTCAATGAGCAAACGAAGGGAGCAAACAAGCTCGAATTTACCTGGTGCAAAACAAGTTAGTCATGCTGATAAGAAAATCTCATGAAATAAACAGTCTTACCTTCTTACCTGTTGTGAATTCAGTTCTG